>JAQZBX010020538.1:0-32935 GCA_029593785.1 Cabassous unicinctus
ATTTTTAACCACAATAAAAAAAAACACTTTTTACATATTTTTTCATTATTTTTTATTATCTCCAATTTTTTTATTTTTATCTTTTTAATTTTTTTGTATTTTATTTCTTGTTTTTAAAACTATCATTATTATTTAATTTTCTTATTAATTGTATTTGGCCCTTTTATTGGCTTCATTTTTGAAGAGGTTTGGATCACAAAAGGGTTACAATTGTGGCAGGGGTGTATCATTGGAGCAGGGAGTCAGTGATGGGGGATACATGGGAGGAAGCTCACCTGGGCATACATGAAAGACATATAAATGTGTTCAAATGTTCATATGTACTGTCACCGTGGGTGTAGATTCACACAATAACTGAAAGAATACCAAATTACCATCCTAGGGAGCTCTACCACATTCTCTAATGAAATAGTAAGAATCTTCTGAGTACAGGGGCAATGACTAGTGAAGGAGGATGGGCCATTGAATGCCATTGATATTAATGACTGTACTTATGAACCTTTATTTTGAAATCGAAACTTAACCTGGTTTTGTAGGGTGCCTAGTAGTTACATCTTGAGAGCCTCCTTTTTGCTCAAATGTGGCCTCTATCTGAACCAAACTTAGGATATAAATATATTACTTTCTTCCCAGTGTGTGACATGACTCCCAGGGATGAGCTCCCTGGCATCAAGGGATTACTAACAAGCACCAACTAGGAATGCAACTGGAAAAAGATCTTGACCAAAAAGGGGAAAATGTAAAGACAAATGAGTTTATATAACTAAGAGACACCAAAGTGAGTCAAGAGTTCATCCCAGAGGTTACACTTATGCATGTCTCATCAGTATCTCATTGACTGCTAAAGTAAATACTACCCCAAATAGTTGGGCTTCTGAGGGCTCTGTAGACATCCAGACACTATAGTCAAGGCAAGTAGTTCAGGAGTTAGATGCCTTGCCAGTGGGCCCTACTTTGGAGTTTAGGCTCCCCAGTGTGATAGAGTTGGACACATGGTTCTTTTGTCCTTCTATTTGAACCTATAATTAGTACTAGACTTGGTAGGTATATGTCCAAGTGACTTAAATCTTTGGGCTGCCAAGATGCCAGCCAGGCCCTGAATCTCAACAGACTTGCAACACCTACTCTCCAGTTCATTGGTCTCACCAAGGACAACTAACAAGGAAGTGGTGATGGACAAACACCATACCAAAGACCCAAGAGTGTCCACAACTGCAAGCAAGAAAGTCCCATCCATTGGCCCTATAGGATCAAAGCCCTTTCTCAGAGATGGAGTGGACATCACCATCATAGAATCCTCAAGACTGCGGAATGAACTCTGGACTAAACTTTCCTTACTGGTATTGTACTATAAACTCAATGTGATTATAGCAATGGAATCAGTTATATCATTGATGTGGAGGCAATGGTGACTGGAGGTTCTGAAGGCAGGGAGAGGGAAAAACAATTGTAATACAGAGCCTTTTTTGGGATTCGGGAATTTTCCTGAATGATACTACAATGACATATACAGGCCATTATATATCTTGTCATAACTTACAAAATTTTGTTGAGGAGAGCATAAACTGCAATTTAAGATGTAATCCATAATTAGTGGCAATGCTCAAAAATGTGTTCTTAAATTGCAATGACTGTACCATACTATTGAGGGATGTTATTAATGTGGTAAATGTGGGGAGTCGGGTATATGGGAATCCCCCATATTTTCCACGTAACATTACACAAAAATACAAGCATTTCCATGTTCCCCACTTCCCACACCTCCCATAACATCCCATAATAACATCTTTCATTCGTGTGGCACATCACCTGCAATGGATATACACATCCTGGGGTTTTGCCACTAAGCATGGACCATAGTTCACATTGTAGACCACACTCTTTCCAACACAGTTCTGCAAGTTTTATGCTGATGTAAAATGGCCTATATCTGTCATTGTAATGTCACTCAGGATAATTCCCAAGTCCCGAAAAAGCCCCTGTATTACAACTGCTTTTCCCTCTCCCTGCCCTGAAAGCATCCAGTGGCCACTGGCTCCACCTCACTGTTGCAATTTCTTCCATTACTTGAATCAGAATATGTCTACAAAAGAATACCAGTGAGCCCACTCTAGTCCATAGCTCTTCCCCCAATCCTGAGGAGTTTGGAATACTGATGTCCACTCCAACTCCAAGTGAGAGGGGCCTTATATCCCATTGGTATGATGGATGGGATTATTCTGCCTGCAGCTGCAGACTGTCTCCATTCCCTGGAAAGGCCGTTGTCCATCATCATCTCCTCGCCTGGTGTCTTAGGTGAGTCCATTGACCTGTAGAGCAGGAGTTGCAGCTTCACCAAGATTCCAGGCACAGCTGGCATATGGGCAGGCCAAAAGCTCCTGTCTCTGGAAGTACACCTATGAACTCCAGCACCACATATAGGTTTGAATAGAAGGGTCTAATGGACCATGTACAGAGAGGATTTAATTGAGTCCAACTCAGTCACTCTCAGGAGCAGAGATTCCAAAGTATAGCTCACTGATAAGGCATAAATATCTGGAGCTATTCCCCTTATATAGTACCTGGGTGTCTCCAGTGCTCTCAGGAGTCCCTTTGTTTGGGGTGATATGCACTTTGGTGTTCTATGAGATTCTAGTGAGGTGTGCATAAGCGTTACCTTTGGGATGACCTGCCGACACTCTTTGAAGTCTCTTAGCCATATGAACTCATTTGTCTTTACCATTTTCCCCTTTTATGTGAGGTCTTTTTCCAGTTGAATTGCCAGTTGGCACTTGGTAGCAACCCCTCAGTGTGAGGGAGGCTCATCCCTGGGAATTATTTCTTATGATGGGGGAAAGGTAATGCATTCATATGCTAAGTTTGGCTTAGAGAGAGGTTACATTTGAGAAACAAGGAGGCTCTCAGGAGGGAAACCATAGGCACCCTATAACAGTAGGCTAAGTTTCAATTACAAGAGCAGAGACTCACAGGGTTAGTCATTAATAACAAGAACCCATTAGTGGGCCATCCTCCTTTGCCAGACACCACCCCAGTGCTTGGGAGACTATTGCTGCTCACTTGGAGAATGTGACAGAGCTCTCCAGGATGGGAATTCAGTATTCTCTCATTTATTGAGTGATTCTCCATCCACTGTGACCATGCTCCAACCCTTGATCATTTGAGCAATTTTGGAAATGTTTTATGTATATTCAGGTGAACTTCCTCCCATGAAACCGCCATCCCTGACAACCCCACAAATGATCCTCTTTCACCCCTGTTGTAACCATTCTGTGATCCAAACCTTCCTTAAAGATGAAGCCTATATAATAGCCAAATACAGTTAATAGAAAATGAAATAATAATGATAAGTTTAAATGTAAGTGATAAAATACATGGAAACTTAAGAAAAACTAAAAATAAAGTAAAATTAAAGGACAGGGATATTCAAAAAATGGGAAAATGTTTTTTTTTTAATTTTAAACATTTTTCCTTTTATCACTGCATTCTTTGGTGTCCAGTCTGTACTGTGGCATCTACTGCCTCTCACCCCCAGTGTCTCTCTAATTTTCATTTAATTTTCAAAGAAGTTTTAGGTTACAGCAAAATCACACACAGAATACTAGAGACTCTCATATATCCAACCTCCTCCCATTTTCCTCACCCCAGGTTAAAACCTTTTTGTATGTGGATGGTAGCATTGTTATAACTGTTATACAGATAGTGAAACATAGCTACTAAACATTGTCAATGGCTTACAGTATAGTTTACAATTTGACAGTACCATTTAATAATTTTTGATGATATTTACTATGTCCTCTGTCCATCACTGTAAGGTTATGAAGAACATTTCCCCTGACCACTAAATACCTCCTGTTTGATCTATTCTGTTCCTCCCACCCAATTCCCCTGGGGCACATGACACTCCCCTGTCTTGACTCATTGGATGACAAGATTCATAGTTACATGCAACAGTAGGTCTTGGCTTGCTGATTGTCCTCCCATATTAGGATCTACTCTTGTTCATAAGAGACGCCCACCTGTCTGTTTCTGGGTGAATCGGTCTTCCTAAAGATGGGGGTCCATGTCCTTCCCACTTATCATGTGGGTCTCCACTCACTGACACAACACATTATGACAGTGTGAACACTCACACACTCCCCAAAAGCCTACTCCAGATGTGCCCCATCCTGATTGGCCCCCAACCAACCCCCTAAACCAGTGATACTACCTTGTCATATTGCCACAAGAACATTCCCACTCCTCCACATTCAACCTCATACCCACAAATCCAGTTTTCACCTGGTCCTCTCCCATCTCTCCCACCTTTATCCCAGGTATTCTAACCTGCCCTTCCTAATCTACCCACCTGTCAACCCTCCAACACCAAACCCAGTAATATCACTACCCTCCTGTCCTATCCTTCAATATGCAGCTATACTCTATCACTTTACCATAGATTTTGTCTGTATGGGTGATGGCTCATAACACTCTCTTCTCTTTCTCTCTCCTGTTAACCTATCTTTCAGACAATGGTTCTTGGAGACTGCTCACTTTCCTCAATTCAAATCATTGAGGTCATGTACTGTTCATCCTTCAAATGCCTGTCTTGTTTCACTCAACATAAGGATTTCAAGATTCACCATGTTATTTTGTGTATTAACACTTTATTCCTTCTTACAGCTGAGTAATATTTCATTGCATGTATGTCACACATTTTGTTTATCTATTCATCTGTTGTTAGGCACCGGGGCTGTTTCCAATTTTTGGCAATAGTGAACAATACTGCTATGAATATTGGTGTGCATATATCTGTTTATGTCTCTGCATTCAATTCTTCCACCCAGCAGTGGAATCACTGGATCATGTGGAAGATCTACTGTTCGTTTTCTGAGCAACAGCCAAACTGTCCTGCATAGTGGCTGGACCATTCCACAATCCCACCAGCAGTGGATGAGGATTCCTGTTCCTCCACATCCTCTCCAACACTTATAGTCTGCTGTTTTTTTAATAGCCACCATTCTAATAGGTGTAAAATGGTATCTCATTGTAGTTTTGATTTGCATTTCCATAATAGCTAGTGATGTTGAGCATTTTTTCATATGCTTTTTATCCATTTGTATTTCTTCCTTGGAGAAGTGTCTTTTCAGGTCACTTGCTCATTTCTTAAATGGGTTGTTTGTCCTTTTATTTTTGAGGAGTAGGATTTCTTTATATATGCAGGATATTAGGCTCCTATCAGATATATGGTTTCCAAATATTTTCTCACATTGGGTAGGCTGCCTTTTTATTTTCTTGATAACGTCCTTTGAGGTGCAGAAGTTTTTAATTTGAAGGAAATCCCATTTATCTATTTTTTCTTTTGCTGCTCATGCTTTGGGTGTGAAATTGATGAAACCATTTCCTATGACAAGGTCCTGTAGATGCTTCCCTACATTATCTTCCAAGGTCTTTATGGTTTTGTCTCTTATATTTAGATCTTCAGTCCATCTTTAATTGATTTTGGTATAAGATTGAGATGGTGTTCCTCTCTCATTCTTTTGGATATGGATATCCAGTTCTTCAAGCACCACTTGTTAAAAAGGCCATTGTCTCCCAACTGAATAGGCTTGGTGGCCTTGTCGAATATCAGATGACTGTATATGAGGATCTATATAGAACACTCAATTCAGTTCCATTGTTCATTATGTCTATCCTTGTGCCAATACCATGCAGTTTTGAGCACTGTAGTTTTGTAGTATGTTTCAAAGCCATGTAGTGTGATACCTCCAACTTCATTTTTCTTCTTCAATATGTCTTTGGTGATTCAGGGTCTCTTACCTTTCCAAAATATTTTGTAGTTAGTTTTTCCAGTTCCTTAAAAACTATAGTGTTGATTTTTGTTGGGTTTGCATTAAATTTGAAAATTAGTTTGGGTAGGATAGACATCTTGATGATGTTTAGTCTTCCTATCCATGAACAGGGAATATTCTTCCATTTATTTAAGTCTTCTTTGATTTCCTTTAACAGTGTTAAAGGACACAGTGTTAAAGTTCTGTATATAAGTCCTTTTCATCTTTAGTTAAATTTATTCCTAGCTATTTGATTCCTTTAGTTACGATTGTAAATGGTATTTTTTCTTGATTTCCTCCTCAGATTGCTTGTTATTGGTGTACAGAAATGCTACTGATTTTTGAGAATTGATCTTATAGCCTGTGACATTACCAAACTCCTTTATATGTTCTAGAAGCTTTGTTGTAGTTTTCTCAGGGATTTCTATGTATAGGATCATGTCATCTGCAAATAAAGAAATTTTTACTTCTTATTTTCCAATTTGTATGGCTTTTATATCTTTTTCTTGCCTCACTGGTTGAGAAGTACTTCTAAGACTATGTTAAATAGTAGTGGTGGTAATGGGCATCCTTGTCTTGTTCCTGATCTCAGAGGGAAGGCTTTTAGGATTTCAGCATTGAAGACGATGTTAGCTTTGGGTTTCTCATATATACCTTTTATCATATTCAGAAAGGTTCCTTCTATTGTTATCTTTCACAGTGTATTTATCATGATAGGATGCTGTATTTTGTTGAATGTTTTTTCTGCATCTATAGAGATGACCTTGTGATTTTTTTCTTTCAATTTGTTTATGTGGTGTATTACATTGTTTGTTTTTCTTATATTGAAACACCCTTGCATACCCGAGATGAAACCCATTTGGTCATGGTGTATAATTCATTTGATATGTTGTTGAATGTGATTAGCAAGTATTTTGTTGAAGATTTTAACATCTAGGTTCATTAAGAAATGGATCTGTAATTTTCCTTTCTTGGGGTATCTTTGTTTGACTTTGGTATTAGGGTAATTTTGGCATCATAGAATGAGTTAGGCAATATTCCTTCTACTTTTATTTTTTGGAAGAGCTTAAGCAGGGTTGGTGCTAGCTTTCAGGAATGGATGGTAGAATTCAGCTGTGAAGCCATCTGGTCCTGGACTCTTCTTAGTTGGGAAGTTTTTGCTGACTGAATCTATCTCTTTACTTGTAATTGGACTGTTGAGTTAAGCAATTTCTTCTTTTGTCAATGTAGGCTGTTTGTGAGTATCTAGAAATTTGTCCATTTCCTCTAAATTATCACTCTTGTTGGCATAGCATTTTTCAAAGTATCCTCTTATAATACTCTTTATTTCTGTGGGGTCAGTAATGATATCCCCTTGTTCATTCCTTATTTCATGTATTTGCATCTGTTCTCTCTTTTTTTTTGTTAGTCTGGCTAAATGTTTGTCAATTTTTTTCATCTCAAAGAACCAGCTTTTGGGTATGAACTTCCTTCTTATGACAGCTTTCACTGCATCCCATAGGTTTTGATGTGTTTTCATTTTCATTCGTTTCATGGTAGTTACTGTTTTCTTTTGAGATTTCCTCCTTGATCCACTGTTTGTCTAAGAGTATGTTCATTAACTTCCATATCTTTGTGCCTAATCTGATTTTCTGGCTGTTAATGACTTTCAATTTCATTCCATTGTGGTCAGAGAAATTACTTTGTATACCCTCAATCTCTCTGAATTCATTGAGAGTTTTTCTGTGGCCTAGCATGTGGTCTATCTTGGAGTATGATCCATATGCACTCGAGAGGAATGTAAATCCCACAGCACCTAATTTTTTTTTAAAGAGAAAAGTAGATAAAAGAAAAAAGAAAGGGGGCAGGAAAGAGGAAAGAAAAGGAAGAGACAACAAATAAACAAAGAAAGAGCAAACAACCACACAAGCAAGCAGGCAAACAAAGCTAAGGAAGAACAGTGTTCCTTCTTGGGTCCTTTTGGACCCTCTCTGCCTGCTTGTGTTCATTAATCAATTGCTCTGCAAGGTTCTATCTGCAGGTTTTGGTGCAGATTTTAGTGATTAATCTAAGTTAAAATGTTTTTTTCTTTTTTTAAAAGTGACTTTTTTTTTTTGGTGAAAAATGGACCCCAGGAAAGTTCTCTTTTAGACCACCCCCTTCACTGGGGGGAACCTAAATAGGCTTGTAGATACTAATCAAGCACTTCCCACTTTCTGGCCTCCCCAGGGAAGCTGAATCACTGATGCTTGTCAGTGCAGAATAAGAAAATTGCCTGACTCTGACCCCTCTGGAGCCAAGCCTCAGTATCACTGGGCTGTTAGTTAAATAGGCTTCCTCTGCAGATTCGCCTCTCCCCTCAGTGTGGTGCCACTTCAAGCCTGCTTATTTGCTCCCCAAAGCTATGAGGTGGTCCAGGCAACAAAACCCACAGAAAGGAATCCCCTCTCCACCCTCAGTCAGAACCCTCCCAGTCTTGGAGAATGCTCCCTCTCACTGGGTTGCCAAAGAGAGTCAGGACATATCCCTGGGCAGATAGGTAGATCAACCTTTCTCAGCAGATTTGCCACTCCCCTCAGCCACTTCAAGCCAGCTATTTTGTTCCCCAAATATGCAAGGGGTTCCAGGCAGCCAAATCCACAGAAAGGAAACCCAGCTTATCCCTCCACCAGAACCCTCCCACTCTTGGAGAATGCTCCCTCTCACTGGGTTGCTGGTGTGAGTTGCAGTTCATCTCAGCCTTTTTCCCTGTGGGTGGGGCTCAGGCCTCTGTGTTGACTACTGCAGGCAGGGAAAAACTCACAAATATTTCCTGAGCAATCCACCTCACCATCCATCTCCCTCCAGATTGATGTCCCAAAGGTTCTCCCTCCATGTGCCCCTAGCACAGACCCCTCAGGCAAGATCCTGTCCCCAATCAACCATCCATCTAGAGTGAGTTAGTGAGTGTCCACTTAAGCTGATGCCATTTTCCTCCTGGATCTCCATAAAAGTGCCTTTAATTCCTTGTATATATTATTTCCCAATTAATTAATATATTAATATATAAAATACATATATATACTTTATACATTCACATTCCTATCTGAGATTGTGAGAAGTAGTGATGCAGATTTTTTACTTCAATTTTTCTGCATTCATTTAACAAACTTTATATATCTACTCATTTAACACACTTTTTTCCATTGAATAATGTTATCAAAGTGTTTTGTGCTTAATATAAAAATTTTCTTCCAAAATTGTCATTATTTAGATATCACCACTGAAAAAAGTTTATTTTCACTCAAGTAGGGCTCATAGGTGCTGCCATTTAAGGAAAGGCAAGAATAGAAAAAGTAGCAGTGCTATTATGGAAAGAATAATAACATCTTCCCATTAATACTAGTAATTATTATTTAAATCTTTCCTGTGGGAAAATACTTGATAGAAATTAATAATCCCATTTGTTTAAAAAACATGATTTATGCATTGTAATATTATGCTACATATTTTATCAGAGCTGAGAAATCATTAAGCATTTCCACCAGGTTAAAGAAATGAGAGGTGAGAAGTGGTGTAAGAGAGCCATAGATAATAACTTTTCATTTTATTTTCTAAGCATAGGTTCAGTTTGAAATTTCTATCATGAACATGTGATTTTTTAAAAACCGTAGTTTTTATTATTTTTATTTTCTACTAAATACTAAAATGAAATTATATTTGCCTTTAACTGAATTAAGACATTATTCTGACAAGATTGATGGAAATTGGATGTTGTAAGATGTTTGGAGATAGTTTTCAAAATCATTTTGGTAATTAAAGTATTTAAAGTATATAGAATGCTTTTTTATCAATGGAAAAAAAAGTAATTTTTCCTTAAATAAAATGACTTAGATGTGGATTAAATGATTGAGTGCCTGCTTCCCACATGAGCAGTCCTGGATTCAGTTCCTGGTGGCTTCTAAAAACATAAAAAAAAAAACAAACAAGCAATGCCAAATGACAAAACCAAGTCATGGGAGTCTATGTGGTTCAGTGGTTGAGCACCAGCTTCCCACATATGAGGACTGGGGTTCAATCCCTGGCCCTGGTATGTCAAAAACAAAACAAAACAAACAAAACAAAACATATGTGAGAGAAACCTGTCCTGAGAAGTCCACCAGGTTGAAATGAGAATGCAAGGATTTTACTGTTTCTATTATATTTATGTTCAATAAGTTAAAGGATATATGCTCATGATGCTTGAAAAATTGGGAACTCTCAGAAGAAAAACAAAAGTAATCAAATGGAAAATTGAAAAAAAAAATTAAAAACAAAGAAAATGGCTTATTTTTCATTTTCATGTGGGACAAAATCTGAATGAATATAAAAATTGCAGAAGGTTCACAGAACAGCAATTTTTTGTGGTCAAGGTTGTGTAAGATTTGATGGGTCTTCTATAAAATATTTAAAGTTTATTTTCAAAAATTATAATGCTACAAAACTAAAATTTAGTTCTCTCCCTGTTAAGGTGGCAAAGTTTCTTAAATCATTATGCTCTTTTTAGTAAAAGTTTTAAATGTGTTTTTCTCCTCAATAATCAGTTTTAAAAAGGGGTTCTTAACCTTTTTGTTCCACAGATGTCTTTGCCAGTCAGGTGAAAACCATGGACCCTATCCTAAGTCCACAATATATTAAGTATTATTTAATAGATATATCACACCAACACCAAAACGTCCCTACAAGAAAAATGGCTTTTTGAATTTCAATTCAAGCTCATGGACTGTGTATTAAGAACCCCTGGTTCAAAAGGTAAAAGCCTGAGTTTTATTAAAATAAATTCTTGTACTTTATGTTAACTTTATTGTTTAAGAAAAACAAGTCTTCTCACTTTAAAAGAAGCAAAAGTTGGAAATAATAAATAAAAATGAATTTTTGTGGCTAAGAGATTTCAAAATGAGTTGGGAGATCATTCCAGAGGTTATGTTTATACTTGTCTCAGCAGGATCTCATTGACTGCCACAATATATACTGCCTAAGACAACAAGGCTCCTGAGGGCTGTAGATACATCTAGACCCTATAAGCAAGGCAGATAGGCCCAGCAATTCAGCACCGTGTCAGTGGGGCTTACTTTAGAATTTATGCTCCCAATTGTGACAGAGTTAGACTCATTTATAGTTTCCTTACACATGGCTCTTCTACCCCTTTTAATTAAATGTATAAAAAGTATTAAAATCTTTTAATACTTTAAAAATATATGTCCCAGAGGCATATAATAAGTGCTCTGTTCATGTGCTTTTCAATCCCCAAATCTCAGCAGTGTTGCAACACCTACTCTCCAGTTCAGTGGATTCACCCAGGACAACTAACAATGTGAAATTTGCATTTCACATTGCCATTCAATTCCCTGATACTGTCTTCCAATTTCTCCATTCTTTTCTCTTTCTTTTCTCCTATCTTTTCAATTTCCAATGTTCTGTCCTCCATTTCACTAATTCTATCCTCTATCATTTTAATCTGATCTTATATGCCTCTAATGTATTTTTTAAGGAAGTACCAAGGATTGAACCAGGGACCTCATACAAGGAAAACAGGTTCTCAAACCACTGAGCTACACCTGATCCTTCTAATGTATTTTTAAACTCATCCATTGTGTCTTACATTCCCATAAGCTTTCTTACTTTTCTTTGTAAGCTTTCAAATTATTCTTAATATTCATTCAGTATCTTAATAGTCTTTATCTCTTTAGTCATATTTTACTTCACCTCTCTGAATTGATTGAAGACATTTGTGTGATTATCATTGATTAGTTGTTTTAAATCTTTTGTCTTGCCAGCATTTTTTGTTTTTTCCTTTGACTGTGCCATATCTTCCTTCTTCTTAGTATTACTTGCATTTTTTTTTTTCTGAAGCCTAGGCATCTTAATATGTCAGTGAATTTATTCTTATGGCCAATTTCTCTCTTTTGCTCAGTGATTTTGTTTCACAGCTCTTCTTTTATTTTATTTTTAGGAGGTACTAGGAATTGAGCCTGGGACCTTATGCATGTAAAGCACGTGCTTAACCTCTAAGCTATACCTGCTGCCCTCTTCTTTGATTTTTGGTTCCACTTAATTGACGTTTTAAAAATTGCCCATCTTAAATTATCAAAATAGGTCCAGAGATTCACTAATGGTGCACAGATCCATTTCCAGGAATTTGGAACACTAAGAACTTAAAAGTAGTTTTTCTCTTTACAGAGTACCTTCCAGCCAGCAGATGGTGTTCATGGATGACTCTTTCCACTGAGGTGGCTGTTTCAAACTCCACTTGCCTGTGATTATGGTCTAGCCAGAGCTAAGATACAAAGTGGGCTCTGATGGCCAAAATTCTCTGAAGAGAAACCACTCTCCACCCTCTAATGCACTCTCCCTTTTCCCAGGAAAGAGGGCATCTGTTCCCCTCTCAGGCAGCTGCAGTGAGCCATGGATTTTATTCTGGCTGTTTGCCTTGAGGATGTGGGATGGATGCCATTCCTGACCACAGGGGTAATAACCCACAGTTTTCAATTCAGTTTCTTTGCCATTTTTTTCCCTCACCCTTCAGGGTTCGCATATCCTCTCCTGGTCTTAAGAACCCCAAAGCAGTTTCTTGGACACCTTTTTGCACTTCTTCCATTTTTTTTTGAGAGTTTAGCCATGCCTACCTATTTTGATGATATCTTCCATCTTGATAATAGGATTTTCCCTTATTAATTTCAATACTGAAATTTTGTAAACAACAAAATTTTTTTTAATCTAAAGTTTGAATTAAACATTGAAAAATTTAGCCATTATCAAAAATTACTAATATTGATCACAGAAAAAAGGAAATAATTGAACTGGATTAAATACCATGATACTTGTGGCCTTTCAAAAAGATATTCCTATGACCAAAGGATACTGATTATTCTTTTTATACACCATCAGTTTCTCAAAATCATATTTATATTTAGCCATTTTCTTATTGAATATGTAGATTTCTTTCTACCTTTCTTCTTTACTTCATTTTCCCCTCACTTTGCTCTTTTTCTGTCCTTCCCTTTCTCCTTCTTGCTCTCCTGTCCTCTTTCTTCCTTTTTCCATATCATAATTAGTTTTTCTGTGTTTCTCCTCCTCCTTTTCCTTCTTTCTGTTACTATTGAGTTCAGATTCCCCATTTTTTAAAAAATATATGCTTTCTTAAATATTAAAATCAATTCAAAATACTTAGATAAGTTTTGCATTGATTGGATGGGACTTCTTTATTTTATTTTTAATTTTTCTTATACTCCACTATATATTGTTGTAATTTGAATTAATATATTTTGGGAGGTCATGTGCAGCTATTAAACTAAACTTTTATTTGTTCTTCAGAAATAATACAGGAGATAAAGTTTATAAAATTTCACATATCAAACAAAAGTAATTTGCCCTTACACTTGATTTTGCTGGGTAAAAGAAATTTAGAGAAAATATCATCTCCATTTACAGGTTTCATAGATTGTTCCAGCATCTTCTAGAATCATGGGCCTATAAATTTTGATATGAGTCAATAAATTTTAGTTGATTTTTTTTCTTTCTAGCAGCACTTGTCTTTTTTTTTTTTAAAGATTTATTTATTTGTTTATTTAACCCCCCTTGCTGCTTGTGCTTGCTGTGTCCATTCGCTGTGTGTTTTCTCCGTGTCTGTTTATCTCCCCCTTGCTGTGAGGTCCCGCTGCATCAGCCCACCTTGCCACGCAGGGTAGCCTGCCCTCACAAGGAGGCCCCGGGAAGCAAACCAGGGGCCTCACACATGGTAAACGGGTGTTTTATCGATTGAGCCACACCCGCTTCCTGTTATGAGGTCTTGCTGCATCACCCCACCGGGCCATGCGGGCCGGCCTGCCCTCACATGGAGGCCCTGGGAAGCGAACCTGGGGCCTCCCATATGGTAAATGGGAGCTCTATCCACTGAGCAACACCCGCTTCCCATAGCACTTGTCTTTTATTTACACATATTGTTGTTCGTTTTCAGTATTTTCTTATTCTCTTGTATTCAGTTTTTTCAAGTGGGAGCAAATATTTTCTTATGTTTTCTAAGGTATTCTTTATGTAGAAAATTCTAATCTTAAATTTTTCTTTTCAAACATATCTTTTCTTTCAAGTGTCAATTATTTTGTTCACATAGTTTAGCCACACTTTTATGCATTTTCCTGTAGGTTTTTATATTTTTTAAATATTAAAGAAGATAAAGCAATGAAGCTTTTTCTAAAAGGGTTGTGTGTGATTTCTTTAACAGTGTTATGAAGAGGGAGGTTTTATTTCTTTGTGTGTTGTTTGTCATAGCTATTTTCCCCCTGAAATTCTAGATATGGGCAGGATTTCAGGAAGAATATTCAAGAAACTCCACATTAGGCTGAGGAGAATTCAAGAGCCTTAAGATGAATATTTTTGGTTCTTTTGGTTTGTACCCACAACTGCTCAATGAAAGAATTGAAGGGTGAACTGATGTGATGAACTGATATTTTTAGGAGAACTTCCCATCCATTTCCTCACTGTTGACCACTTTCTTATTTGTATACATGAATACAATTTCCAACTCTGAGTTTAAACATTCTTTGAGACATCCCCATCATCTACTCACTGACAACAAATCTGCTCTTCTTTGCTACAGAATTGCACGCATTCCCTGGGTTTCTGCTCCAACAAAATTTCTTATTCACTTACAGTTTACACTGTGGTCTTCTCAAGAACTGGCATCCACACAACTTTTCTGCAAGAAAGACACATCTACCATCATATAATTAGTAAGCTTCATTGTGTGAACACTGGTCTTACAACTAGAAACCCTGTGAGTGGAATAAATTAGAAGTTCAATTCAATTACACGAATTTAATCAAGTTGGTTTTTAAGTGCTAATCCAGAAAAATAAGGGAAAAATTATATTGAACAGAACAGTATAACCTGAATTTATATAAAAAATAATTGCATAAACATGTCTCATATGCCTAATTTTTTAAACAATATAAAGTTTTCAAAATTGATGAGATAACTCTGCATTTGGGATGATACAAATGAGAAGATCTCTGTGCATTGAGCAGAATAACATGGTAATTAGCTACCATTGGAAAGATTTTAATTGGAGATTGTCACTGAATGATTATTCTAGAAGCCATATGCAATGAATGTTTATTTATGAACAAGAACCTTTTATATTCTCTCATCTACTTCTCAGAAGCAGAAATATCATACTCTAAACAATGTTATTACCTGTAGTGAATTCCAGAAGTTTTTACTCACAGATTCAGAATGACTCAACATATGCTAACTTACAAGGGAAAGAAATCTTAATTCAAGAATCTAATTACAAATCAACTCAGTAACTAATCATGTTTTAATCCACAAGAGCAAATTCCCAATAGAGGTAAATCATATGAGTGTCATCTAATTGGTAAATAGTTTATTCAGAGCTCTGGCCCTACACATTACAATGGAGCTCTCATTGGAGACAAACCATATGAATGTCATCTATGTGAGAAAGCCTTTATTTGATATACCACCCTAAAAGAACATGGTAAAACTCAAACTGGAGGGATATCTTATGAATGCCATCTATGTAGGTTAGCTTACACTCATTCTTATGCCCTCAGAAAACATGAACATAGTCACACAGGAGAGAAACCTTATGAATGCCATCTATGTGGGAAAACTTTCACCCATTATTCTAGCATTAGACCAAATGAGCAGACTCACACTGGAGAAATCCTTCAAATGTTATTCTATCCCTAGACAACATGAAAGGACACACACTGGAGAAAAACCTTAAGAATATCATTTGTGTGGGAAAGGATCCACCCATTATTCTAGCTTTAGATGACATGAGAGGATTCACACTGGGAAGAAATCCAAAAAAAATGTAATCTGTGTGTAAATGCCTTCACTCAGTGTTCCTTACTGAGACAAAATGAAAGAACTCACACTGGAGGGAAGTCTTGTGAATGTAATCAATGTGGGAAAGCCTTCACTCCATGTTCTGTCCTGAGAAAAACATGAGAAAATTCACACTGGAGAGAAAGCCTATGAATGTCATCAACATTTAGCCAATGTTCTTACCTTAGAGTACATGAAAGAACTTGAAGAACTTGCATTATAAATGTTTGGACTATGCAAGAGATTTCAGCCTTTAGTTAACCTTTAAATGTATTATCGAACTCTTACTGTTAAAACACTGTAATCAAACTGGTAGGGATTTTAGTCATCCTGGCTACTTCATAAATTTAAGCCAATTCATATTGGAAAGAATGAAGATACATTTTACCTACATAGCAAATCCTTTAGTAGATTGTCTGATTATATACAGCATGGAAGGACTCATAATATAAATATAATGAAAGTGGAAGACTCTTTATGAACTATTCCAGTTGATAGAGAGACATGTATATACAAGAGGATGAAGCCCCTTAAGAGTGGGTCAGATAACTCATGTTGAAGATGTTATTTATGAAAAGTACACAAAATCTTTTCTATATACAATAATACTCATATGGCAAGTGAAAGTCCACATTTTTTAAAACTCCTATCAGTAACGTGAATAAAGTCTTGTCATCAAGGATCTGTCATTCCTTAGCATTAATATTTTTATTCTGAGGAAACAACAAACCCTAAACTCAATTCAGGAAAAGCTTCTGCTCTATTTCACATCAGAAAATTCAGAGTAGAAAATAAAATACTTTATATGGATACTTCAGTGCACATTTCAGTAGAGACAAAACTTTTTAATAGACTTACTATTGAAATTATGTCAGAAAAAAATGTGAATTGTGAAATGATATGGGTATCCCAAATGAAGAATTTTGTAATAAGTAATATCATGTGTGGTTAACTCAATAGATTAGTGCTTACATATATATAAGCAACAAATGTTGTTTCTGAAAATCTAATATATTGGTTTTGCTCTCATTTTGTTTTTATACAATTCTAAATTCAAAAAATTGAATTAATCAGAAAATAACTTTGAATGTTAACTCAAATATTTAGAACACAAAATTATGTTTCTTTTATCTTAGATATATATATGTTTATCTTAGTTATATATATGTTATATCTGATATAATATATCTTAGTTATATATATATATATATGTTAATGGCAAGAATGTAACAAACATGGATAAATAAACATACTTTAGAAGTAAAGAAAATGAAGTGACTGTGCTTAAGAGATTGATAATGAAGTCAGGGGACCATTCAGCAGGCTTTTCTTATGCACACCTCAGCCAGAGATCACAAACTGCCAAGTCATGCAAAAACAAAAACAACAATATTTCTCAGAATATCTGGACATCATGAACCAACTAAAAGATTTAAAAATATCAATAAACTGTCTAACTTGAATGATATTTAGAAAGCCCAAATATCCATAATTATCCATAATTCTCACAAACAATTTATGTAATATTCATTCTCTTTAAAAACCCTTGCTTAGCAGCCCCAAGATAGGACAAAATTTAGGTTGCTGCTTGAGTCTGTACTCCCCAAATTGCAATTCTAAGACAACAAATAAGCATGTTTGTTGCCTTGCAGCTCAGTCTGAAATTTCTCAGTTGGCAAAGGAAAACTTAAAAGATTTATTATTTTTATTATTTTTAAATTTTTAACTTCAACTCTCTACCTTAACAAAGTGATTTTAGAAATCAAGAAATATACTTTAAAAAATCAATAAAAATATGTATAAGAAATGAAGAGATAGGTTATTAAAAATTTGGAATATGTATTAAAATTTTGAAAAATATGCACAATCTTATTCATAATAAAAATTTGCTGATTAAAAGTACACTGAGATTTGCAAAAAAGCAACACTTGGCAAAACATTCTGATGACAAGAAATTGGAAACAAGGTTGATGAGAGTACAAAACTCTAGACTCTATGGAGGGAAAATTTTTCAAGTATATGAAAGTAACAAATGCATTTCAAATTTGTCACTGACACTTCTGAGATTTTATGCTACAGATATTCCTGCTCATATCCAAATAGATGCACACTCAAGGCAATTCAAAGCATCATCAATAAATACTGAATAAAACCACTCTGCCTTCCATAGAATGTAGGAGAAAACAGAACGATATGAGTAAAAAGAAGTTTTAGAAGATTTATAGAGTATGGTAACTTCTGTTTACAAATGGGAGGTAAATTATATATATTCTATTTGCTTATAGCTCCATAATTAAATATTATAAAACAAGTAAATATATTTGAAAACTACTTAAGAAATACATTAAAAGTGAGGCTAATACTGAGCAAGTCAACAAAGCTTAAGTTTTATAAGGCAATACCATTTAGATAAACCTGATATGGATACAGAAAATTCACACTCAAAACAACTGTATAGACTGCCAAACTTCAATATATAAAAATTTCATCCCTCTCAGATAAAGCATTTTTTCTAATAAAAGAAGATGTGGTATTTAAATATTGGTGCATGTGCCCACACTCCCCTTTCTTAGGCCAAAACAAATTCCAATGTTCTTTCTAACTGTCTTTCATGAAGAGTCCTTGGGATCCTCAGTAAATCTGCCAATAAATGACTGCTATTACATGTGAGATGAAGTGTACTTGCTGTGACACTTATAGTTTCTAAGGGAGAACAAATGAGGGTCTGTAGTTAATTTTTCATTCCAAAATAAATTTCATTCAAATCAAATATTTAAATTTAAATATTACAGTCATGAAATGACTGAAAAACATGAGGGTAGATATAAAATAGTAGATGTAGAAAAGGTTTTTATAACATTGTAATTTACTGATATAAAACTTGAATTCTGTCAGTATTTTCTATTTTAATTATTAAAGGAGCAGGTTAAGATTGGATGCATATATGAAGAGTTTCTCCTCAGAGACAATTGTATTGAACTACCTAGAGTTCCTATGGAATGCAGAGGTAAAACTGAAAGAATTGGAATACTTTTATTCTTAGCAATGTTTGCACTGATGGCACGGTTTTCAAGGAAATGGGTGAACAGACCAACTATAACCAAGTTCAGGTATAACCAAGTTTGGTCCTTCAGAGTTTTGCTTTGCAAAAGGATTGAAGACAAAATTGTTTTCTTTTTTAAAAAAGTCTTTATCAACAATATTCTCATTAATGATTTTGGATGATGGTAGCCATTATCCATTATATTTTCTAATGTAGCCTGTCTTTTAATGGGAGGCACAATGTTCCAGCATTTTATTCTGCCCTATTTCAATAAGGTAAATTATAGTACAAATGAAAAACAACAAAATACCATGACAAAAAGATATATCTGAGAACAGAGTAAAAGCATCAGAATTATGTAGCAATTCAGAGTCAAAACATGGTTGCTTTGTTCTGATTAGACAGGTATCACAGAGACATTCCCTTGGGATGGTAAGAATTTAGTTTTCATGACTAAAGAATCTCACTGCCAGTGAATTTTTTAAATTAAAATAAGGGCAGGTTAAAAACCTAGAAGCCAAGGAAAGAATTAGTCTCTCACAGAACACTTTTAAAAAGCCTTGAAAAGAACCATTTTTTACTTCATTTAGCAACTTCCTGGAGCTGACAATTACCTCCTTCAGAAGTAAAGAAGGATCTCTTCCTGCCTATTAAGCTCTAGCTCTTCACATCAGGGGATTTGTTAGAGTGCTAATATACAATAATGAAAAAGTTACAATTAAAAGGAAGAAATTAAAAGATTTGCATCTGCAGTTTGGATCTCAGGAGGAGAAGAGTTTTTTAAAGTATCTCCTGGGTTTCTGATTTGTCTGTCCCTGGAAAACTGAATGGTAATGAAGCCCTGCTTCCACTTCAAAGGAATTTTACAACAGTGGAACCAAAGATAAAGTTTGAGAAAAAGTTTTAGGTTTCTCCTGGGATCAGATGAAATTGTCAAAAACAATGCACGGTCAATTTGCTTATTAGAAATTTGTCTATGTTTGCAAGTGTATTGGGAGTGGGAGAATAATAGTATACTCAACTTGATGTAGTAGAATATGAAAAGGAGCTCTCCTTGGTGCTATTGGGCTCATTTGAATCCTTATGTGTAACTACCATGGGATTTGTATTTACATGATTGTCCATTGGATTAAAGTAATGAATCCAAAGGATGAGCTCGTTTCCCTGACTTGACCATTTATTTCACTATCAATAAGACAAAATTCTAGATTCATAATGTAGCTTTAAAACTATTGACTATATCATGACATTTGTAGTAAAATAACCAAAGCATAAAAAATATAATAGGGCCTTTCATTTGGTGTAGAAGCACACATCATTCAACTCTCTTAATTTATAAGAAGCTATTTGTTTAAAGTTTGCACATAAGTTTCACTTATTCATAAAGTCTAAAGAACTGGAGCCAGAATCTTCAAAAACAAAAACCAGTGAATGTTATCAATTTCATGAAACACTCAATGACAGTGAAAACCACATAAATCCTAGGATATATTGAATTGGCTTGAGTTATTGGAGTCAAAGTACTTCAAATTCTTTCCACTAAGAAAAATTTTTATTATCCTAAAAAGTTCCACTAGAACACAAATTCTGCTATCTATCATAACTTTTTCCTGCTCTTTGATCACCATGCCCATGCTCAAAATTATTTTCATCAATGTCAAAGCAATATTCCACCTTCTCATCTTTGAACATATCTTTTGAATTTAAACATGGGTCAGGTGTCCTGCAATATTCTCACTCTCACTTTTTCTTTGGCTGATTTAAAAGAGTGAAGGGGTCCCATGTGAGTTCCCTGTATTTTCCTTTTTGCCCAGTGCAGAGAATTGGGGTCCACACCAATGTTTGATCATGGAAGGGACAGAGTTAATTAAGCCAGCGGAGGTCTTGAGACAGACAAAGTTTCAAATCAGCATCCCTGAACAGCAGAAGTAGCAGTGTTATATTGGCTTGTGTAAAGGAGGAGTTCAAAGCATTGGGTTACAAGATTGACAGGTGCAGAAGAGTTGCATGTTGTGTATGCTCTATAAAACTACATGCTTTAAAATGTTTGGTCACATATTGTTTGTACAGAAAAAGCCATCTAAATCTTGCCCATTATTATAATGACTTAAAGTTCTGCTCAGTTCATTTTATTACCCTACTGAGTCTGCTAAAAACCAGGGAAGTCCTAGTTTGTGGGTATGTAGATTTTATGGTTAACTTCTAACCAGAGCTACTAAATGTACTATATTTTTGTTTTTTCAGGTATTCCTGCAAGGTTAAGATTAGCTTTGCAAGCATAACAGAGGAAGACAGAAGTTAGGTGAGGGTAGTTCTTACAAGTGATTTTTACAGGAGTATTTCAATTTGATAAATGTTTAAGATAATAATAATATAATGATAAGTATTATATTATTATAATAACATATTTTAGCAATTTAAATATTCAGTTACTTATAATTTGGAAAGTTATAAAATGTTTTAACAAACTCTATGATACTAGTCTTTGTGTACCTTTTAAAAGGTGGCAAAAATTAGCTGATTTTTTTATCCATTGCTTATATTCTTTTTAATTATCCACATTTCTTAACTTCTTATCTTATTTATTTATTTTAAACACTTGGAAAACTTCTCATCATTTTCTCATTAATTACATTTCCCTTTGACTTTAAAATATATACTGCATTCCATTTTTATTTTTTTTTTATTTCAGGCATATATTTTGTTTCAAGACTTCTGTTATTTTTTTATGTCCAGTATTCTTCATTCTTCATGATTTGCTTAATAATTCCTTGTTTCAAAATAAAAATTATGCTTTAATTTCATTAATTTTAAATTGTGTGTGTATGAGAACACACATATTTATCTGTATGATTAGGTATGTTTTTGTTTGTTTATTTTTTTAATTATTCATTCATCCCACCCCCCGCCCTGACCTGCTGCTTGAGCTCACTGTCTGCTCTCTGTATCCATTTGCTGTCCATTCTTCTATGACTGCTTGTCTCCCTTTATTGCATCATCTTGCTGTGACATCCTTGGGCGCAGGCCATCAGTTCTCCACGGGCACAGACCATCAGCTCTCCATGGGTGTGGGCCAGCTTCCCTTCACCAGGAGGCCCTGGGAATCAAACCCAGGGCCTCCCATTTGGTAGATGGTAGCCCAATTGATTAAGCCACATCTGTTTCCTAGCATCAGTTTCAAGACTCTTTTGATTCATAAAATTAATTCTGTTTTAAACAATACCATTGGGGAATTTTTCTTATCATTAGACTACACCAAGTATTTTATAATCTTGTTTTATAGGTTGCTGTCCATGGATCTATGCTGAGAAAGTTATGGACAGCCTAGCAGCCATCTCTCAGCCCTCACCTCCTGCCCCCATCTTTTTCTTTTGTGTGCAGATGTTTCTATGTTTCCATTTCACAATGATTTAAGTGTAATGAAGCAACCTGACTATGCCTTTTTCCTGAAACCAGGAACAAGCACTTTTAGCTGCTTTTCAGGATGGGAACTCGCAGTGGCAGAGACTTTTCCATTGTGTTATATAAATACCCTGCCCTATGGTAGCACAGGTTAAGGTGGGTCATGTGGAACTGCCATCTATCCATGCTGAAGAGAGCAATTGACCTCCCTGGGAGACATGATGGGATCCCTTTCTCTGCTCTCTTGGATCATTTGTGATGTGTAAGTAATAAAGCAGTCATTTGCTGAAAACGTCTGTTGTGACTGGGTTTGTTTTCAGATGACACACCATAAAACTGGCTTCACAGTCTCTATCACTTACACACACATACCCATGCAAACAAATCACACATTAAGCTCTAGCTCTCTTACACTTTCTGTCTTGCAGCTTTATAACATTCTCCCAGTAGCTGGCTAGGGTTCCATTTGTAAACTGCTATCTATGATTTATGAATTGAATCTTGTTCCCCATAGTAATATTGGGGTCATGTTAGGTCTACAGAGCCAGGAAGCCCTTTATCTCAAATTTTAGTAGTTATACTTAGCCTTTGCCCTCTTCTTTCCCAAACTCACAGCTTCCAATAAAAGATTAGCTACAGACAGCAACTTAAATCAATTTATTAGCCCTCTTTATACAAGGAAGATCCTTTGGTTTCCCACCAAGGGTCTTCCTCCAATCCTCTATCCTTTGTATGTCCTTGGAATTCAACTCTACATTTAAGAAATTTTTGTACCAGCTTCTGATGGCAGAGTCACCTATCCAGTAATAAAGCCCATACCCTCTTAATGTTCCCCCACTGTTTCTGATGTTCCAAAATATTCACCTGTCATTTTCTATCAGAAAAAAATGTTTGTTTTCATATGTAAAACTCATACATTTTATATGTATAGTTTTTGTCTTTGGTATCTGTCTGGAGCCTACACAAACTTTATTGTACTGAAAAAGTAATATTTCCTATTTGTTTGCAATTGTTGTCTATGGATTTGTTATGGAATAGATCATTTTTTCTTATATAAGTAATATTTTATTGTTGTTTTGAATTATCTGTGGATTAGTTATGGAAGTGATCATTTCTTCATATATCTGTTATCCATTGGACGACCCATTGCTGTGAATTTTCTCATCAATTGCTAATTCCTGGTCTGCTTTCATATATGCTAAATTTTAGTGTTTTCAATTTCTTTGACAATTTTAAAATTATTTTAATTCTTATTATGAAATATTTTATGTACACAAGAGTATATATCTAATAAATATTTACAAATTAAAAATTAAATAAAATGACAACCTGTTATCACTGCATATAGGAAATCTACATCAACAACTCAAACTACCGGTGGGCTCCTCATGCCTTCCCTACAGAGCTATAATATACTAAATTTTGTATTAGTAAATATCTTGCTTTTACTTTTTCCATTTACTTAATTCAGGTTTTATTTCTCTTTTTTTTTCAGTGTTCTGCTGTACAAACAAGGATTGAATTAGTTTATTTGGACAAGTCTCTTTGTGAAAACAGAAATTATTTTATGGTAATCATGTAGGACAGAAATAAATAGATCATAAAATATTTGCTATTTACTTCCTAAATATTTTCAAAGGAATTCTACAAATATATTCTCCTACCACTAGTGCTTCAGAATTCATATTGCTCTATATCTCTTCGAAACCTGATAAGTTTGCTCTTTTTTAATATTTGTCAAAATTACAAGTATGGAATAATATTTAATGGCTTGAATTTAATTCCCCTAATTTTTAATGATACACAGTATCATTTGATGTATTTATTTTTCATCTGCATTTTCTATTAACTGCCTGTCCATGACTTTTGCGTGTCTTTCCCATTAGGTTGTGTGTCTTTATCAATTCCAAAAGATTATATATATAACATAGCCAAATGCCTATGTGACCTTTTCACCTGAATGTTCTTAGGCATCTGAGATGTATTTAGTCTAAACGTCTCTTCTGAACTGTCCCCATTCCACACCTGTTCAGGTACATACTACTTCATCCATTTTGATGATAATATATGCTTCAATCCCACAGGCCCAAAGCTTTGTGTAACCCATGAGTGCTCTCTCCCACACAAAATGTGTACATCTAATCTACAAAGATTCCTTGTGGCTATACATCAAAATATATCCAGAATATTGCTACCTCTTACCATCTCCACTGCTACCGTCTCTGAGAGAACTGTACGCTCACCTGGATATATAAAATATTTAATTGATCTCCATGATCCACCCTTGACTCTACTCATGAATATCCATAATCATATGTATAAGCCAAATCATGTGACTCCTCTGCTCAATACCATGCACTGACTTCCCTCAGACCCTAGATCCTTTTCCTTTCCTTTTGTGTTTTCTCTAAACTACCCAAACCTTTATTCCCACAGGAAATTTGCTAAACTCCACCACTGAACCACAATAAAGGCAAAAGCCCACAGGTCCCTCTTGCTGTGATTCTCTGCCCCCTACCTGCTGGTTGAACTACCTGAGCAGATCATGCTTCCCAATAAACTCTCATGGTTCCCCTCTCTCCCTGTTACCTGTGAGTAACAAACTATATTCTCTCATGCATTACGTCCTTATTTCCCATTGCATTTTACCTAACCTCCACCCAGATAAAATTCAAATTCAATTTAATCAATACAGAAAAATTGTACTCCCTGGGTTTTTTGCACTATTAATTTCCATTTATTAGATTGTTTTCCACAAATATCTATAGGACTCATTCCCTTGTTGTTTTCCAGTTTGCATTCAAAAGTTACATATTTAATGAAGCCTGGCATATACTGCCAACTACAAACATCCTCATAACCAACACCACCTTTGATCATCCTGACTTTTCTCTACATTTATTTTCTTTTTTAAACAAATCAATGTTATTGATACATATTCTAAAGCATAAATCCACCAAAGTGTGCAAGCAATGGCATTTGGTATAATCACATAGTTGTGCACTCATCACTGCATTCATTTTTAGAGCATTTTCTTTTTCCCAGTAACAACAATAATACTAAAATACAAAAACCAACAAACAAAATTAATCACCTCACAATCCCTCTAGGCTTCCCATGGTGTACATAGCTGCTATTCTATTTCCCTTTTTCTGTTTATTTGTATTTATATTTTGTAAAAACAGCCTTATATATGCAATATTACCCATGTTAGTATTTTACCTGAAGTTTCACTGTTATACAGACCTATGTTACATTTTTTAGATTTCCATCTAGTAATATATATCTCCTTAGACTTTCCCTTTTAACAACTGTCATAGCCATATAATTGATTTTTTGTCTTGAAATGCCCATACATATCTGAGATCATATCTTTATCATTGTGTATAATTCTTTAAAAAATTTTTTTGGTTCAGTTTGCAAGTATTTTGTTGAGGATTTTTCATCTATATTCATTAGAGATAATGGTCTATATTTTTTTTTTCTTAGTATCTTTGTCTGATTTTGGTATTAGGGTGATGTTGACTTCATAGAATGAGTCTGTTACCATTCTTTCCTGCTCAAATTTTTAGAAGGGCTTGAGCAAAATTGGTATTAGATCATCTTTAAATGATTGGTAGAATTTACTTGTGAAGCCATCTGCTCTGGGCTTTCCATCTTTGGGAAGTTTTTGATGCCTGTTTCAATCTATTCACTTGTAATTGGTTTGTTTAGTTGTTCCACTTCTTCTAGGGTCATTGTAGGTGGTTTGTTTGTTTCTAGGAATTTGTCCTTCTTGTTTACATTATCTAGTGTCCTGGCATACAGTTGTTCATAGTATTTTCTTATGATCCTATTATTTTTGTGGGGTCAGTGGTAATAACCCCCCACTCATATCTGATTTATTTGTATTTTATCTCTTTTTCTTTGCCAGTCTAGTAAAGGGTTTGTTGATTTTGTTGATTTTCTTAAAGAACTCCCTTTTGGTTTTGTTGATTCTCTTTATTTTTTTCTTGATTTATTTCTGTCCTTATATTAATATTTCTTTCCTTTGGTTTGTTGTGGGAGTAATTTGTTGTTCTTTTTCAAGTTCCTCCAGGTGTGAAGTTAGATCTTCAATTTAAACTTTTTCTTCTTTTTAATGTATGTATTGAGGGCTATAAATTTCCCTCTTAGAACTGCATTTACTGTTCTCCACAGGTTTTTACATGTTGCATTCTCATTTTCTTTCATCTCAAGATACTTTCTGAATTCTTTTTCAATTTCTTCTTTGACCCACTGATTATTTAAGTGTGTGTTCTTAAATCTTCATATATATATGAATTTTCCCTTTTCCATCTATTACTGTTTCCAGCTTCATTCCATTATGATCAGAGAAAGTGTTTTCTAAAATTTCAATCTTTTTAATATATTGACTGTCGTCTTGTGACTCAATATTTGTCTATCTTGGAGAAGGATCCATGAGTACTTGAAAAGAATGTATATCCTGATTTTTGTCGTGCAAATATCTATAGATGTCTATTAGGTCAAGTTTAGGTATCATAATATTCAAGCCCTCTATTTCCTTTTTTATCTTCTGTCCATATATTCTATCCAATACTGACAGTGGTGTTTTGAAGTTTTCCTCTATTATTGTAAGGACATCTGTTTCTACCATCATTTTGTGAATGTCTTCCTCATATATCTTGAGGCACCCAGGTTGTAGTTATTTCTCCTTTATAAATATGCAATGACCCTCCAAATCCCTTATAACAGTTTTGCATTTGAAATCTGTTTTGTGCAATATTAATATCACTACTCCTGCTCTGTTTTGGTTTCTATTTGCACAGTGTAACTTTTTCTAAACATTTACTTTTAACTTGGTTGTGTCCTTATATCTGAGGGGAATCTCTTGTAGACAGCCTATAGATGGTTCATTTATTAAAAATCCATTCTATCAGTCTATGTCTTTTTATTGGGAAGTTCAAGCCATTAACATTCAGTTTTATTACTGTAAAACCATTATTTACTTCATCTGTTTCATCCTTCAACTTTCTGTTGTGATATCTTACTATTGTCTGGCTTTTATCCTTTAATTTACCATTCCTAATAAACTTCATTTCTATACTCTTCTCCAATTCTCTCACCCTTGTTTATTTGATTTCAGGATGCAGTACTCCCTATAACATATTTTATAAGTTTTTGTTTTTCTGTGAAAATTTTGAACTAACTCTCATGTTTAAAGGATAATATTTCCACATTCAAAATTCTTGGCTGATAGTTTTTCTCTTTCAGTACCTTTCATACATCATACCACATTCTTCTCACCTCCCTGGTTTCTGATGAGAGGTCAGCACTTAATCTTATTGAGTTTCCCTTGTATGTAATGCTTTGTTATTATTTTACTGCTTTCAGAATCCTCTCTTTATCTCTTATATTTGTCATTCTGAATAATATGTGTCTCAGGTTAGGTCAATTTGGATTTATTTTGTTTGGATTGCATTGTTCTTCTTGGATATTATATTTTTGTCTTGCATAAGGGTCGGGAAGTATAGCCATTTGGCAGTTTGATGTAATTATGAATTCCAAAAATAGATATTGGATTATGCTTGTAAACTGGTCTGTTAATCTGGACATAATTAAGTTATGATTAGGGTGTTGACTGGGCCACATCAGTAGGGTGTTGAGCCCCACCCCTTGGTGGGTGGCGAAATCAAATATGAAAGGCATGACAAGGACAGAGAGAGCAGTTTTTGAGTTGGAGTTCTCATGTTGGAGTTTTGATGCTGGAGCCCGGGGTGGTGAGCAGTCAGAGGATCTTGCTCATGAGGAAGGAGAGAAAGCCCCAGGATAGAGATGAGCCATTTGCCTGAGAGTTAACAGCTGGCCTTGTGGAGAGAAGCAAAGCCTAGAAAGCCTCATTGTCTACAGCTGTTTTTGTGGAAGAAACAAAGGAGCTAAGCCTGGAGAAAAACTCAGTCCCAGGAAGAGAGGAACCCAAGAAGCCTGCACCCTGGCAAATGTGGCATTTGTCTTGCTCCAACATGTGGCAATGGACTTTGGTGAGGGAAGAAACTTATGCTTCATGGCCTGGTAACTAGACTTCTACCGCAAATAAATACCCTATACAAAGACCAACCAATTTCTGGTATTTTGTATCAGCACCCCTTTGGCTGACTAATACAGGGAGTTTTGGTCATTATTTCCTCAAATATTCCTTCTGCCCCTTTTCCATTCTCTTCTCCTTCTGGGACACTATAACGAGTATGTTTATGCTTTTTGCATTGTCATTTAATTCCCTGATACGCTCTCCTTTTTTCCCATTCTATTCTCTTTTTGTTATCCCCTCTTTTCCAGTTCAGATATTCCATCTTCAAAATCAGTAATTCTGTCTTCACACAATTCAAATCTTTTCTTGTGTGCCTCTAGTCTCATTCATTGTGTCTTTCATTCCCATAAAGTCTGTTACTTTTCTTTGCACTTTCTCAAATTGTTCATTATGCTCATGCAAGCTCTTCTTAATATCCTTTATCTTTTTAAGCATATTTTCAACCAATTCTTTGAATTGATTTAGGAGAGTTTTGTGATTATCAGTCATTGACTTTCTTAAATCCTATATCTCTTCAGGATATTTGATTTGTTCCTTTGGCTTGGCAATGTCTTCCTGTTTCCCAATATGGCTTCTAATTTTTGCTGATGTCTAGGCATCTCTGATGGCCAATTTCTCTCTCTTGCCTATTTTTTTTGACAGCTCTTGTATGATATTTGGTTAAACTTATTCTAAGTCTTTAAAATTGCCCAGATCAAGTTATCAAAATTGGGTAAAGACTCACAAATGTGGCAAAGATTTTCTCCTGAAAGTTCAGATTAAGAAAGCCTTAAAAGAAGTTTTTCTCCATGCAATTTCCAGACTGTCCAGCAGATGGTGATCATGAGCTATCTTTCCACATTGGTAATTCTTTCAATCTCTACTTTCCAGTGTACTTTCCAGGCAGAGCCCAGATTCAAAGTGTTCTCTGCTGGCTGAATTAATTGAAGAGTAGTCCCCTGAATCCCCCTCCTTTTTCCCTTGTAACTTCAACCTCTTGCAATGAGCCAGGGGTTTTACTCCAGGTTAATATCTTGGTGTGAGGAAGGGGAGACTTTCCTGGCTGCAATGGGTATTTGGTAACTCATGTTTGTTGTTGTGGGGTTTTTGTCTTTCTGTCCCTCACCCTCCTAGGAGTTGTGTAGGATCTGTTATCTTGACCCCGAAAGCAGGTCCCTCCAACAGATTTTGGCCCTTTCCCTGTTGTTTTTGTGAGACTTCAGCCCTGACTCCCTACTCTGACATGATCTTCCTTTAACTTTTTTACCCAGTGTCTTCCTGATATCCTTGATCTCTTCCTTCATTTTGTTGATTTGATTAAGGATATTTTTTTGGACATTCTTCATTAGTTGTTCCACATTGTAAGCCTCCTCTTGCTTTTTCATTTGTTCATTAAAATGGGCCATGACTTCTTGTTTCTTAGTATGTCTTGTAATTTTTAGCTGATATCTAGGCATCTCTTTATCTTGATGGACTTATTCAGTTGCTTAATCTATCTTTGTAATATAAGGATCTATTATTTTGGGTTGTGTGTTAGATGTCCTCTGTATCACTTTGTTCCACTTATTCTATATCCTTACTCCAGTTTCTAGAGGAAGATTGCAGCTTGCCATTCCTTACTCTAACATCTTGTGTCTCCCTCAAATTCTTCTTTGTGTTCACACAGTGTCTTAATATCCTTTTGTATTTATCCATGTTTTACTTCATATTCTTTAATTGATTTTGGATATTTGTTTGAAAATTACTGATTAATTGTTACAAATGCTGGGTCTCTTCTGAAGTTGAAAATTTTCTTATTACTGGGTCATATCACTCTGTGTTTTTTTATTTTTTTGTTAAAAAATCAATTTTATTGATACATATTAATAAACATACAATTTATCCAAAGTGTACAATCCATGGTATTTGGTATAATCACATAGTTGTGTGTTCATCACTTCAATCATTATTAAAGTATTTTCATTATTTTAATAATATTAATAAACAAGAAAAAAAAAGACAAACAAATAAAATTCCTCCTCTCTCAATCTCTCTGTTTCCCCTGCTGTACATAGCTGCTATTTCTGGTATTCTTGAACAATTATTTATTTCTTTATTAGGCAGTATTTTTTGTGACTATACCTTTTTTTTTAAGTATAGAATTTAATTTTTTTGTTGGTCTCTAAGCATTTGAACATCTTGATGACTTTACTCAGAACGTCAGTTTTTCCTCCCTTTCCTATTGTTTTATTGTTGAGTGACTTTGTGACCAGCTCTTTTTTGACACTTGTTTCAATTTAATTTAGATCTTTAGAGTAACCTATTTCCAACTGATCAGATGTTTTCTGTTCTTTTACATCTGATTCTTACCGTGGATATGCAGTGCATTTTTAAAAGATTTACATTTTGTGTGACTGTTCACCTCCAGGAGAAAGCTCCCTATCATCTGTTTATTCTCCAGGAATCTTGATCTGTTCTTTAATTTTCTTTTCTTTCTATAGTTTTCCTACACTCCTTTCATAATCTCCATCTGCCATTGCCTGAGGAGTAATCTCCATAAGAATGGTCACACCTGTGAGGAGCTTCCTCAGTATTTTCTGGCTAAAATTTAGTCAGGGATCCAAGAATGGTGTATATAAAGGCTCCAAAGTGCCCTGGGTAGGGGATCAGAAAGGACATCAAAAGCTTGCCCAATGGTTCCCTGAAGCTGAATCTTCAGCGTCTGAATCTTCTGGCCTGTCCAGAAGAATCTCCCCTTCAAAAAACTCTTCCCAGCCATCTCATGGAGATATTGTGTATTTAAATCTCCACCTGCTCTGCCCATGTTTGGGGCAGTGTTGAAACAGTGGCTGCCACTGACTTTGTCCAGAGCAGATTGAAACAGTGGCTAAGTACTGGGACCCAGTGACTTAAGTCCCCTAGTCAAAAGCCATGATCAGTGCTTTGTTATACTCCTCTTATTCTAATAGTTCTAGGTTCAAAAAGCATGATCTGGAGGTCTAATATAGGACCAAGAGACAAGGGCAAGGTATGATAAACTTTAAAGCCCATCTGTATTAAATATCATATGGTGTTAATTTTGAGGAGGTCCCATTTATCTATTTTTATCTTTCATTGTTAGTGCTTTGAGTGTATGGTTCAAGAAACTAGCACCAACATAAGATATTTAAGATGTTTCCTTACATTTTCTTACAGGATTTTTATAGTTCTAGCATTTATATTGATGTCCTTGTTCCATTTTAAGTCATTTTTTTGTATAAGGTGTGAGCAAGTGGTCTTCTTTATTTCTTTTCACTACTGATATCCAGTTCTCCCAGCACCATTTGTTGAATAGACTGGTATGACCTATCTGGGTGGGTTTGATAACTTTGGCAAAAATCACTTGACTGTGGATTGAGGATCCATTTCTGAGCTCTCAATTCAGTTACATTGGTCAACACATCTATCTTTATGTCAATGGAGTACTGATTTTACCACTTTAGCAAAGTAGTATGCTTTAAAGTCAAGAAGAGAGAGTCCTCCAAATTTATTCTTCTTTTTAAATCATTTTTGGCTATTCAGTACCCCTTGTCCTTCCAAATACTTTTGATATTGACTTTTCCATTCCAAAAAAATGGCAGTTGGAATTATGTGGTGATTGCATTAAAGCTGTAAGTTTCACACTTTAACATATATAGTCTTCCAGTCCATGAATACAGAATGCCTTTCCATTTATATAGGTCTTCTTTGGTTTCTTTTAGTCATGCTTTTTTGTTTTCTGATTTCAGGTCCTTTGTGTCCTTGGTTAAGTTTATTCCTAAATATTTGATTATTTAGTCATCATTGTAAATGGAAGTTTTTTCTGACTTACTCCTCAGATTGCTCTTAAGTAGTGTATAGATACGTTTCTGATTTTTACATATTAATCTTGCATCTGGCACTTTACTGTATTCATCTATTTGTTCTAGTAGCTTTATTGTGGACTTTTCAGGAATTTCTAGGTATAGGATCAAGAAGGGTCAAGATAAAAAGTTTTTCTTCTTTCTTTCTTATTTGGATGCCTCTTATTTCTGTTTCTTGCCTTATTACTCAAGATAGTACTTTTACCACAATCTTGAATAACAGTGGTGACAGTGGGCATCTTTGTATTATTCCTGATCTCAGCAGAAAAGCTTTCAGTCTTTCACCACTGAGTAAAATGTTAGCTATGGGTTTTTCATATGTGCACTTTGCCATGTTGAGTAAACTTCCTTCTATTCTTTATTTTGGAGTGTTTTTATCAAGAAAAGATGCTGCATTTTGTTAAATGCATTTTCTGCATCATTTGAGATGATCATGTGTTTTTTCTTGACTTTATTATTACATATGCAAGTATGTTCAAGACCTTGTGGTAGTTGGTGTTTTCTCATACTTTACATACAAAGCATGAGCAATAAAATAAAACATAGATAAATGGGACCTATTCAAAATTAAACACTTGTTCCTCAAATGACTTCCTTCATTAAGGTGAAAAGTCAGAGTACTCATTGGGAGAAATATTTCAGAAATGACTTCTCTAAAAAGTGTTTGATCTCCATGTTTTATAAAGAGTTCATACAGCTAACAACAATAAAAAGACAAAGAAGTCAATTGAAAAAGTGGGAAAAAGTCTTGAACAGGGATTTTACCACAGAAAAAATGCAAATGGCCTAAAGGCACATGAAAAGATTCTCAAATCACCAGCTATTAGGAAATGCAAATCAAAACTACAATGTCTTGCATTTCAAAATGGCCATTGTTTTTTTTTAAAGAAGTGAAAACTACCTGTCCTGGAGTGGATGTGGAGAAGTT
>JAQZBX010020539.1:0-14926 GCA_029593785.1 Cabassous unicinctus
AAAAAAATTCATAAACAGAAAATAACAAGTGCTGAAGAGGGTACAGAGAAATATGGACACTTGTTCATTGTTGGTAACAATGTAAAATGTTGTACCTGCTGTGGAAGACAGTTTAGCTATTCCTCAGAAACATAAGGATAGAATTACCATATGAACTGGCCATCCCACTACTAGGTTTATACCCAAAAGAAATGAAAGAAGTGGTTCAAACAGATATTTACACACTGATGTTCATAGTGGCATTATTCACAATTACCAAAAGATGGAAGCACCCCAAGTGTCCATCAACTGATGAATGGATAAATAAAATGTGGTATATACATATAATGGAATATTATTCAGCCGTATAAAGCCATAAAGTCCTGATGTATGTGGCAACATGAATGAACCTTGAAGACATCATGTTGAGTGAAATAAGCCAAACACAAAAGGACAAATATGGTATGGTCTCACTGATTTGAAACAATTAGAATAAGCAAACTCATAGAGTAAGAATCTATAATATTGGTTACCAGAGGATGGGGTGGGATAGGGAATGAGAAATTAATGTTTAAAATGTGTAGGGCTCCTATTTGGAATGATGGAAATGTTTTGGCAATGGATAGTGGTGATGGTAGCACAACATTGTGAACATAATAGCACTGAAATATATATCTAAATGTGATTATAAGGAAACATGTTAGATTGTATATATGGTAACAGAATAAAATTTTTTAAAAAAATCCCTGGAAATACACTACACAAACTGTGAGCCCTAAGTTAAACAATGGACTACAGTTAATAGTACAATTATAAAAATATGCTACCATCAATTGTAACATGTTCTACAGCAATGCAAGTTATTAAAAATAGCATGGTGTGGCAGTTTGAAATTACTTTATGAATCCCAAGAGGAGAAAGATTATGTTTGTGAACTAGTCCATTCCTGTGGGCATCAGACCCTTTCAATTGGACTATGTCAGTGAGGCGTGACTCAAGTCAGAGATTGGCGGCCATCTTGCTTCACCACGTGGCCATTGACTTTGGTGAGAAAGCATCTCTGTTGATGCCTTACTTTGGACATTTCACATCCTTGGAACTGTAAGCTCTTTACCCAAATAAATCTCCACTATAAAAGCCAACACATTTCTATTACTTTGCACCGGCAGCCCTTTGGCAAACAAAAACAAAAATTGGCACCATAATTTCTTCTTGCAATTACCAAAAATTTTGGAACAGTTTTATAAACGGATATTTTAATGGATATTTTTTTGGAGGAATTGTGAGATGCTTGATAGAAAAGGCCTAGGTTTCTTTAGAGAATGTTGGTAGGACTATGGACCCTAAAGTTATTTCTGATGAGACCTTAGAAGGAAATGATGAAACTATTATTGGAAACTGGAGGAAAGGTGATCCTTGTTTTAAAGTTGTAGAGAACTTGGCAAAATTGACTCTTGATGTTAGATGGAAGGCAGAATTCAAAAATGACAAGCTCAGACATTTAGTTGAGGAGATTTCCAAAGTAAATGTGGAAGATGCAGTCTGACTTCTCCTGGCAGCTTATAGAAAAATGAGAGAGGAAAGAGATAAGAGATAAGATGAGAACTAAACTGCTTGGCACAAAGGAACCAGAGGCTGATGACTTGGAAAATTCTGGCTTCCAGAAAACAAGCCTCCAGAGGATAGTGCCCCATGTGAGGACTTAACTATACTTGGAACTTGTAAGTCAGAATTGAAATGCATTTATTCAGAAAGGACTTGTGGAGAGTCTTATTGTCTGATGGCTTGGACTCCTCTTTCCTGCATGCTAAACCAACAAGCTTTGTGCAAGATCTGTATGAATAAAAGCACTGTCAGCCTGGACTAAAAGGAACCGGGAGGAGAGATATAGAAGAAAAATCAGCTTCAAGAGGAAAACTGTGAATGCTGAGGCCTGGAATTAAGACATCTCCTCAGGCCAAGAGAGGGACCCCATCCATGTGTGCAGAAAGACCATTTGAAGAGGATGGCTGTTCCAGCCCATTGTTCAGGGAGTGTTTGGCCACCCCAGGCTACAGAGAGGATGGAGCTCATTCCCCAGTAGTTAGGGAGAGTTAGGTCACCCCCCACTACTCTGAGAGGATTGGGCCTAGTCCCCATAGATTGGGGAGAGCCAGGTCACCACCCTACTGTTCTGAGGGGGTTGGGCCTGTATGCCAGAGATTAGGGAGAATGTTGCTGCCACCTCACTGTACTAAGGGAGTTGAGACTGTCCTCCAGAGATTAAGGAATATGTGGCTGTCATCCCAATATTCTTGGAGGGTGAGATCTGGAGTTTGGTCAGATCTCACCCTCTTTGGTCATCTCCTAGATGCTTGAAAAGGATGGAACCAAAAGTATGGCCATTGGGAAAGCCTGTGGAAAGGGTAGGCCCCCATGAAACCCCAAGGAGAAGAAACGATCATTCTAAAGATGACTCTCAAACTTTGAAATCTAATGAAGTATGTTTGCAGGTTTTCAGAACTGTTGGGGACCCGTGATGCCTAAGAAGGAAATGATGAAACTATTATTGGAAACTGGAGGAAAGGCGATCCTTTTTTTAAAGTTGTAGAGAACATGGCAAAACTGACTCCTTATGTTAGATGGAAGGCAGAATTTGAAAATGACAAGCTCAGACATTTAGCTGACAAATTTCTCCTTATGATAATGCAAATGTTTATCCTATGTCTGTCCCTTCTTTGTATATTGGAAACAGATAACTTGTTTTCTAAATTTCACAGATCTACAGCCAGAGGGGAACTTTGCCCCAAGACAAACGGCATGGCTATAACTGATTTTTATGCGATTTTGGACTTAGCATTGCTACTGAAATGACTTAAGTCTTTTGAAATGTTGTGATATAATGAATGTATTTTGCATATGGAAGGGACATGTCTTTTTGAGATTCAGAGGGTGGAATGTGGCAGTTTGAAATTATTTTATGAATTCCAAAAAGAGAAAGATTATGCTTGTGAACTAATCCATTCCTGTGGGAGTCAGACCCTTTCTATTGGACTACATAAATGAAGTGTGACTCAGGTTAAGTCTCCACCCTCTTACTGGGTCAGATAAAAATGGACACACAGGAAAAGGGAGCCACCATATTTGATCGTGCCATGTGAGAGAAAGGACTCCAGTTTCACTCACTGCTGAGATAAAGAAAGAAGCTCCTGAGAGGCTCAAAGAGCTGAGGCCCAGGGAGAGATGAGCCATATGCCTAGTTGCCAATAGCTGAGCTCTGGAAGAAGAGAGATTATGGAGGGGAAGGCAGAGACCTCAGCAAAGATCAGTGGCCATTTTGCATCATCATGCGTCATCATCATGTGAAGATTACGTTGGCAGCTGACTTTGGTGAGAAAGCATCTCTGCTGTTGCCTTAATTTGGACATTTCATGGCCTTCGAACTGTAAGCTGTTTCCCCAAATAAATCCCCATTATAAAAGCCAACATATTTCTGGTACTTTGCATAGGCAGCTCTTTGGGAAACAAAAACAGGTGGTATATGGGAATCCTGTATTTTATGCATGATTTGTTCTGTAAATCCACAACTTCTCTAAAAAAGAAAAAAGAAGACTGAGAACAGGGTTTATCAGTTCAAATCTCAGCTCTATACCCCGCCCCCCAGATATCAGTAGCATTTTTGTTCACCAGAAGAGAAAAAATAGCAAGGTATCTTTGTGATCTAGGATCAGAAAAGGACCTTGCTAAGATCAATAATTACCCCATGCTGTGATCCTGGGGTCAAACCAACCAAGAGGCAAAGAAGTGTGGCTATAAATAGGACAAGGGGATGGAGTGGTAGCTGGAGAAAACTGTGGACTCAAGGAAGAATTTTAAGTCTTAAACTGTACTGATAGGAGTGACCTAGAAGAGATTAACAATAGGGAAGAAAGAGAAAGGGCATAACTAAAGGTGCAAGATAAGAAGCAACAAGATTCACAGCCCAGGTGGTGAGACTAGTTTCATGTGGCAGAAGAGACACACGGTCAGTTCTTATAGGAAGAAGAGGGAGAAGGTGGGCACAGACACAATACTATGTAAAACCTGGTCATAGAGAGATGACAGAGCTTGGTTCGAGAGACTTCCATTTATTTAGTAAAACATGAGACGAGATCGTCGGCTGACAGTGGGACTGAGGAAGGGTTGGGGAGATGATGTGGGAGTTCTGAGGACAGAAAATAGGTATGAAATCGTCCTAAGGAATATAAGCAAAACTCAGACTGGCTTTGTATCCGCAGAGCCCAGTCCTAGCAAGGTCTCAGTAAGAGTTTGTTGGAAAAATGACATTATGAGGGAATGGATAACCACTGGATGGCAGGGAGGTCACCAGGGAGGAGGCCTGGGCTGGCCAGAGTGTTGAGCCTAGAAGACAGAAAATAAAGAGATCACTAGATTTGGGAGTCAGAGTTTATAGATCTGACTCCACCCTCTCCCCTCTGTTCCTGTGAACTCTTTTATGGGCTTCAGTTTTTATCATCTGGAAAATGGGAATAATGGTGTCTGTTGCCTTCATCTCATAGAGCTGATGTGAAGATTGCATTGGTTATTTTCCACTTTTTCCCCCCAACCCCCAGGTCCTTTCCTACCCTTTTCTGCCTGCTCTATGCCTTGGGATTCTGAACTCAATTCTGACTGCAATTCCCAGGTTTCCTTGACATTTGGCTACCTTTTGGGCTCAGCCAGGGGCAGGTACCAGCAATGGAACATTGAATGCCACGGTTCCCTCCTGGCCTTGCTGCAGTTTTAGCCATGTGGTGTTCCTCTCCAGCCACAGCTCCTGTTAGGCAGCTCTCTTCCATGGCTCCCACTTTCACGGGCTCAGAAAACACCCTTCCCTCTCTTCCTTCCTCCACTTGCCCCTTCAGGACTAAGGGTGGTAATAGTACCCCCTGTTACTAATCCCTGGTGTTTTACTGTCCCTCTTGGTTCCCTTGACCCTGCCCAGATCCCTGGAAATAGTTCCTTCATCCCACTCTCTTCAATCTGTTTTGAGGGTCCATCATTCCTACTAGACCCTGACTGGTACAAGGACCAAGGACAGAAAGGTCATCCAGGATGTGAACAAGGGAACGAGGGCAAGGAAGAGGAGAGCAAAGACAAAGTTAAAGGACCATCTCTAAAATCTGCTGCTTCTAGGGCCTGACACTAGAAGGAAGATTCTGTTACTTCCCCACATCCTTGGTATCTTCTCACCTTGAACTGGAGAGCATGTTCTGTTCTCTGGGGATAGAGAAAGCTCAGATTAATTCTGAGATGTTAGGAGATTGCAGAAACTAAGCCTTGATAATTCTACCCAACAGAGGGCCCAGGGACACATATGGGCAAGCCCTGCTCTTAGGCACAAAGTGTTTTTGAAAGCCGCAGGCTTAAGGCAAAGCTGTTCGAGATTCCCACAAGAATAACTGGGCTTTATGTTCTTGTCAAGGATAAGACAACAAACAAATTGTTGATAAGGGGGAATTTTTTTAAAAAATCATTGATGAGAATAGCTGCTATTCACTACATTAGTAGATCTGCAATTACAAGCTGCTCTCTATGTTCCTTTTAGTTAGTAGCAATCCCTTTTCTTTATTAACTGTGCTTTTTTCGGTTGTGTGTTCCAGATGGGGGTGAGGAGGTCAGGTGCAGGGTCCCAACTCTGTTGTATGATGGGTAAGGACTCATCACTTCTCCTGACCCTCGTCTTTTCATTGATCAAGTGAGGAGTATGGAGGTCATTTCATCCTGCTTGCCCTGCCTCTTCTTCCAGTGCCCCCAAAATAAACTCACTGACCAGGTCACAGCCAGCCCTGACAGCATCTGGGTGTATTTTCTGGCCTTTGTTCATAGTCACCTTTATGTCTCTTACACCTGCACACAGTGGGGCCAGCAGACCCAGCATCGAGGGTTCTGACAGGAGCACTGGACCCCTTTATCTCCTCGCCTTTGTTCCTTTGCAGCCAGCCTGCCCCCAAATGGATGCCTTTGGAGCCAGTCCTGTCTATCAGAATCCAGTGGACCTAAGTAGTTCAAATTTAATTTCTTGCCTCTGAGCCTCAGTCTGCTGATAAATAAAAGCAGGGCTATAACAGCTGCCCCCAGGATAGCTCTGAAGTGCCTAGCAAGATGATTAACATGCAGAAGACCTTCAAGTCCTCGGTGCATTTACCCTGGGGCGCTGCTGCCGCCTGGATGTCTGAGTACCAGGAGTTCCCCGTGAATGAATACTCTGGTGTGGGCCATTGCTGGAGTGAGCACAGGGGCTGGCCTTTTCAACCCAGTGGACTGCCCTTCCTTACTCTCAGAAGACAGGCATGTACCTAGGGTAGCCTTCTACCCACCCTGGCTTAGGCATTTTTCTTCTTCTTTGTTCCATCTTGCTTTCAGCCTAAGCCTGCCTGAACAACCTTTGAGCGCTAAAGTTTCACGTTTCTTTGTTCGTGAAACAAAGGTGATGAAATTTCTCTTTGAGACCTATAAAATGAGCTCAAATATTCTGTATTCATTGATGGCAGAGGGCAACAGAGGATGGCATGCTTGAAATCCTATAAAATCATAATATGGCATTTAAAATGCAGTATTATACTGGCATAAAACTGACCTAAAATTAATTTACTAGCTATCACAACCTTTATTTCAATGTCTAATAAAAAATAATTTTGACTACAATATTAAATGGTATTTGGACAAGATTTGGATGACTCAGTTCTACTTAAAAAGCTGTCCAAGGATATTTTAACTGGTAATTTTTTTTTCATTTGGTGAAATTTCCCAGCAGTAAATAGAGTTTTAAAAATCATACCATTAGCTGAGGTGTCAAACAAGATGGTGGTGTAAGATGCCCCAGGGTGTCGTTCCCCCATAGAATCTTTGAACAACTAGCAAAAACTGTCAGAACTTTCTTCCTTAAAACCCCAGAAAATAGCTAAAAGATTGCAGTAACTGGGTGAGTGATGAATTAAGAAAATGCAGCTTTAAAAATGGTAGGAGAAGCTTGTGGCACTCTTGCTGGTCCAGCCCCAGCACCTTCACTGGTGCTGTATGGGGCCAGCTTGTGCTCCCATTGTGGGGCTCAGGTCCTGCTCCGGATAGAGTGGAATAACCCCATGCACATACTGGGGTGCCTGTATGTCAGTGTCAGTGTATCAGGTGGCAGCCTGGAAGACTGAACCAGGACATTGGTCTCTGGCTTACCCACCCAGAACTTGCCCTGCAGGCAGAAGCAGCTTGTGGATAGTTAAAGCACTGTAAGAAGCAATTAAGTCTAAGTGGCCTGGGGCAAAGGATTACCTGCTTTAAGTCATAGAATTGAGTACCAAGGAGGGGGAGAAAGTCTATGTCACCGGGAGTAGTATATGGATTGAATCATTCGAGCTCCTATAAATGGGGAATTCCTAAGGCCAGGAACAAGCACAGCCCAGGACAAAGCACTTAACTTTGGTCTCAGACTTGATAAGATAAGATAACTAAACTCTGAAGGGGAGCACCAGCCAACACAGAGTCAATTTGCAAAGGCTGTGAAAGGAGTTTTTTGCTTGGTTGGTTTGTTTTTGTTTGCTCCTGATGCTCAAGAATCTCTGTCATATCACTAGCTAATACAAACATAAGGAAGAGGCAATTCAGGGATTAAATCCCAGAGTTAACACTTCAAAATATTAAAGTGTAAAGTATGTACCAAAAGATTACAAGACAAATAAGGACACAGGAAAGATGACCCATCCAAAGGAACAGGAAACCATCAACAAAGAAAACCAGATTTTGGACATACTAGACAAAGAAATTTTAAAAGTGCTCCTTAATATGCTTAATGAGATGAAGGAAAACTCAAAGGAAAAAACTAAAGGATATCAGGAAAACAATGAATAATAAAAATATCTCAATAAAGAGATAGAAAATTTTAAAAAGGAACCAAACAGAAATATGGAGTTGAAGACCGCAATAACTGAAATGGAAAATTCACTAGAGAGTTTCAATAGCAAATTGGAGCTGGTAGAAGGAAAAAAATTAGTGAACTTGAAGACAAGACAATTGAAATAAATCAGACTGAGGAGCAGAATGAAAAAAGAACCCAAGAGACCTGTGGGACACCATCAAGTATACCAACATAGGCATTATGGGAGTCCCAGAAGAGAAGAAAGAGAGAAAGGGTCAAAAGGAATTTTCAAAGAAATAATAGCAGAAAACATCCCAAAATTTATGAAACACATGACTATACACTCAAGAATCCTAACAAACCCCAAACAGGACAAATTTGAAGAGACCCATATTCAGGATGTCAAAGTGTTACAAGGACAGCAAGAGAGTTCTGATTGATGCTAGAGAAAAACAATGTTATTTACAAGAGAGTCTCAATAAGATTAAATGACGATTTCTAATCAGAAATCATAGAGGGAAGAATTCAGTGGGACAAAGTGCTGAAAGAAAATAATTGCCAATCAAGAATTTTATATCAGTGAGACTGTCTTTCAAAAATGAGGGAGAGTTTAAGACATTCTCAGATAAACAAAAGCTAGACTTGCCCTGCAAGCAATGCCAAAGGGAGTTCTTTACACTAAAAGGAAAGGGCACTAGACAGTGGAGCAAAGTGGCCTAAAGAAGTAAAGACTTCTGGTAAAGGTAACCATATTGGTAATTATAAGTACCACTACTATTGTATTGCATTTTTGTATGTAACTCCACTTTATATATATATATATATATAATGGATATAATTATGGTACTGAGATAGAAAAAAAGCCAGCCAAGAATTCTTTTTTTAATAAAAAAATTTTTTTTTATTTTTTAAAAGATAATTAGATTACATAAATGTTACACAAAAAATATAGGGATTCCCAAATGCTCCACCTCCCACACCTCCCACACTCTCCCACATAAACATCTTTCATTAGTTGGCACATTCATTGCAATTTATAAACACATCCTGGGGCTTTGCCATTAAGCATGGACCATAGTTTACATTGTAGACCATACTCTCTCCCACACAGTTCTGCATGTTATGTGATGATATAAAATGGCCTATATCTGTCATTGCAATGTCATTCAGGAAGATTTCCAAGTCCCAAAAAAAGCCCCCATATTATAACTGTTTTCCCCATATTACAACTGTAACTCCACTTTTAGTTCTTATAGTTTCTAAAATGCAAATGTATAAAAAGTATGCTAAATCTATGGTTTTGGACATACAATGAATAAAGATATAATTTTAACAAGTACAAGAAAAAGGTGGGGGTGGGACACTGGGGTATAGGAACAGTGTATATGTAAGCTATTGAGGTTAAGTTGGCATTCAGATCAAACGTGATTATTATAAATTTAGGATGTTAAGTTTAAGCCCCATGATAACCACAAAGAAAATATATAAAACATGTACACAGAAAGAAATGAGGTTGTATTAGTCAGCCAAAGGGGTGCTGATGCAAAATATCAGAAATCGGTTGATTTTTATAAAGGGTATTTATTTGGGGTAGAAGTACACAGTTACCAGGCCATAAAGCGTAAGTTTCTTCCCTTACCAAAGTCCATTGCCCCGTTTTGGAGTAAGACAGCTGCTGATGTTTGCCAGGGTTCAGGCTTCTTGGGTTCCTCTCTTCCTGGGGCTCCGTTTCTCTCCGGACTTAGTTCCTCTGTTTCCTCCACAAGGTCAGCTGTAGACTATGAGGCTCTCTAGGCTTTGCCTCTCTCCACAAGGCCAGCTGTAGACTCTCAGGTGAATGGCTGGTCTCTATCCTGGGGCCTTCTCTCCTTCCTCACCACCAAGCTCCTCTGCCTGCTTGCATCCCCAGGCTCCAGCATCAAAACTTGAACATCAGAACTACAACTCAAAACTGCCTCAACTCTGTCCTTTGCCAAGCCTTTTTTATTTGATTCCCCATCTACCAAGAGGTGGGGCTCAACGCCCTACTGACGTGGCCCAGTCAATGCCTTAATCATAACTTAATCATGCCCAGATTAGCAGACCAGTTTACAAGCATAATCCAATATCTATTTTTGGAATTCATAATTACATCTAACTGCCAAACTGCTACAGAGGTGTACTCAGGCATTAACAGAAGAATTGAGGGACGAAAAAGGTATACATCTTACAAAGACCAAATAGAAAAATGGCAGAAAAAATCCTGCATTATCAAGAGTTATTTTAATGTAAATGGATTAAGCCCTCCAGTCAAAAGGTAGAGATCAGCAAAATGGATTTTTTTTTAAAAAAGCATGACCCAACTATGCACTGTTTACAAGAAACTCACCTTAAAATCAAAGACACAAGTAGGTTGAAAGTGAAAGGATGGGAAAAATATGCCATGCAATAGTAACCAAAAGAAAGCTGGAGTAGGCAGATGAAAATAGGCTTTAAATAAAAAACTGTTATGAGAAACAAAGAAGGTCACATATACTGATAAAGGGACCAATTCAACAAGACATAGCAATTATATATATGTGAACCTAATGCAGAGCCCCAAAATATATGAAACAAAATATTGACATATATGAAGGGAGAAATAGATGGTTCTACATTAATAGTAGGAGACTTTAATAAATCACTTTCAATAATGGATAAAATTTCTGTAGAGAAGATCAATAAGGAAATACAAGACATGAACAATACTCTAAACCAATTAAACTTAACAGTCATATATAGAACAGTTCACCTAACAGCAAAAAATACGCATTCTTCTTTAGTGCACATGCATCATTCTCGAGGATAGACCATATGTTATGTCACAAAACAAGTCTCAATAAATAAAATATCAACATCATACCATGTATCTTCTACAACCCACTGGAATGAAACTAAAAATCAATAACATAGGGAGAACTGAAAATTTCACAAATATATGAAATTAAACAATGCACCCTTAAACAACCAATGGATCAAAGAAGATATCGCAAGGAAAATTAGGAAATATCTTGGAGCAAATGTAAATGGAAACAGCACATACCAAAACTTATGGGATGCAGTAAAGGCAGTACTGAGAAATGCTTACATTAAAAAAGAAGAAAGTTCTCAAATTAGACCTAATTTTACAACTGGAGAATCTAGAAAAAGAAGAGCAAACTAAACACAAAGTGAGCAAAAGACAAAGATTAGAGTGGAGATAAATGAAATAGAGAATAAAAAAACAATAGAGAGAATCAATGAACCCAAAAGTTGGTTCTTTGAAAAGATCAATAAAATAGACAAATCTTTAGCTAGACTGCCAAAAAAACCACACAAAACATAAATAATTAAAATGAAAAATGAAAGGAGAGATGTTATTACTGACCCCACGGAAATAAAAAGGATTATAAAAGGATACTATAAACAACTGTAAGCCAACAAATTACATAATCTAGGTGAAATAGACAAATTTCTAGAAATACTCAAGCTACAAACATTGACTTAGGAAAAATAGAAGATCTCAGCAGACTCAAAGAGATTGAGTCATTAATCAAAAACTTCCCAACAAAGAAAGCTAGGACCAGATAGCTTCGCTGAAGAATTTTACCTAACATTCCAAGAAGAATCGATACCACTCTTACTTTGAAAATGGAATATTATTCAGCCATAAAAAGGAATGAAGTTCTGATACATGCGACAACATGATGAACCTTGAAGACATCATGTTGAGTGAAATAGGCCATATACAAAAGGACAAATATTGTATGATCTCACTGATCTGAAATAATTAGAATAAGCAAATTCATAGAGTCGGTAACTAGAATAGAGGTTACCAGGAGCCAGGGTGGGGGTAAAGAATGGGGAGTTCATGCTTAATTAGTACAGAATTTCTGTTGGGGAGATGAAAAATTTTGGTAATGAAGGTCATGATGGTAGCACAGCACTATGAATATAATGAACACCAATGAAATTATGTATTTGTAAGTGGTTAAAAGAAGAACTTTTGAGTTGTTTATATGTTACTAGTATAAAACTGAACAAAAAATGAAGAACTGTACAACACAAACAGTGAACCCTAATATAAACTATGGACTATAGCTAATAGTACAACTATAATTATATTCTTTCATCAATTTTTACATAGGTACCACACTAATTCAAAATGTTAATGGGAAAACTGTGGGAGGGATATATGGGAACTCTGTATTTTCTTAACAGTTTTTCTGTAAACTTACAACTTCTCTAATAAAAAAAAAATCATACCATAAATCAAACATTAGAGTTAGCGCATAGCGATTGTCTTTGGGTTAGGGGGATTGCAAGAAGGAGGAGAGAAGCTTCGGGAGTAGCTTCCTACTTTCACTTTTCTGTTTTGTACTGTTTAAACTATCTCATCTCTTACTTATATTATTCTTCTTTATAAAAATTAATGTCAAGAGAGGCTTGGAGTCTGTCAGTGATATTTTTGTTCACTTCTTTGCTTCCTGTATTTAAAACCATTATAAATGCTATGCATTTTAGTAGTTTCTTAATGAACAATAAACAATATGTGGCTCATATCTGATGAGTTTTCACATACACACAAACCCGTGAAACCATCACTACAATCACGATAATGACTATATCCATCACCCCCAAAAGTTTCCTCATGCCCTTTTATAATCCTACTCTCCTATCCACACTGCACCTCCCATCCCAAACAGCCACTGGTCTGCTTTCTGTCACTAAAGATTATTTTGCATTTCGTAGAATTTTATATGAATGTAAGCATATAGTATGTACTCTTTTCTGTCTGGCTTCTGTCACGCAGCATAAAATTCACCCAACATTCATCCCTGTTGTTTAGTGTATCTGTGGTTCATTCTTTTTAATTACTGAAGAGTATTCCATTTTAAGAATATACCCACTTCATTTTCAGTTTGGGGCTGTTTTAAAAAAGCTGCTTTGGACATTCATGTACAAGTCTTTGTATGGACTTTCTCTAGAGTAAATACCTAGAAGTAGAATGACTTAATCATGTGGTAGGTACATATTTAACTCTTCAATAAACTGCCTGTTTTCCAAAGTGGTTGTACCACTTCACATTCCCACCAACAGTATACGAGAGTCCCAGTTCCTCCACATCCTTGCCAATACATAGTATGGTCAGTCTTTTTAATTTTAGATATTCTACTAGGTACATAGTAGTATCTCATTGTGGCTTTAATTTGCATTTTCCTAATTACTATAATGATGTTGAGCATCTTTTCATGTGTTTATTTGCTATCTATCTATCTATCTATCTATCTATCTATCTACCTACCTACCTACCTGGTGAAGGTTCTATACAGATCTCTTGCTCATTTTTTAAACTTAGGTTGTTTGTTTTCTTATTACTGTTTTTTTTTTTAAAGATTTATTTATTGATTTCTCCCCACCCCCTCATTATTTGCACTTGCTATATCTGTTTGTCTTCCTTGTTTCTGTAAGAGGCTCCAGGAACTGAAACTGAGACCTCTGGTATGGGAGGGAGGCGCCTAATTGCTTGAGTCACTTCTGCTCCCTGCTTTGTTGTGTCCCTCATTGTGCTTTTCTTTTTGTGTCTCTTGTGTCATCTTGTTGCGTCAGCTCACCACACCTGCCTGTCGTGCCAGCTCACTATCTTGCTCGTCCTCTTTAGGAGGCACCGGGGACCTCCGCTTCCTGCTTTGTTGTGTCTTTCATTATGTGTTCTTTTTTTCTTCTTGTGTCTCTTGTTTCATCAGCTTGCCATGCCTGCCAATTACGCCAGCTCACTGACTTCTTTAGGAGGCACCGGGAACAGAACCAGGGCCTCCCATGTGGTAGGCAGGTGCTCAATCACTTGAGTCACACCCACTTCCTTTATTAATGATTTTTGAGAGTCCTTTTTATATTTAGACACCAGATCTTTATCAGATATGTGATTACTAAATTATTTTTTCCTAGTCTGTGGATTCTCTTTCCATTTTTTTAGTGGTCTTTTGAAGAGCACAAATTCTTAATTTTGATGAAGTCAATTTATCAGTTGTACTGCTTTGGTGATGTATTTAAGAAATCTTTGTCAGATTCAATGTCACAAAGATTTCTTCCTATGCTTCTTTTTGTTAAAAAGAAATCCTTTCTTGCTTTCACCAGGGTTCCTCGTGAGAGTAACGTTGTCTTTAAAGCCTGCGTGGAAATCCCTGACACACCGCTGTGATGCCCAGGGAAGTCAGGGTGACCTAGAAGACCAACTACTTCCTTTAGATCATCCAACTTTTGGGTGATTATCCAAAATGCTTCATTGTGGCAGCAGACAAGGTGGGCTCCAAGCAGATGCAGCAGATCTGCATGTCCCTCTGTGGGAAGGCTGTAGTGCTGATGGCAAGAACACCATGATGTGCAAAGCCATCCAGGGGCGTCTGGAAAACAACGTGGCCCTGGAGTAACCCTCATATCAGGGGGAATGTGGGCTTTGTGTTCACCGAGGAAGACCTCACTGAGATCAGACACATGGTGCTGGTCAACAGGGTGCCAGCTGCTGCTGATGCTAGTGCCATTGCCCCATGCAAAGTCACTGTGCCTGCCTAGAACACTGGTGTGGGGCCCAAGAAGACCTCCTTCTTCCAGGATTTAGGCATCACCAAGATCTCCACTGAACTTCTGAGTGACGTGCAGCTGATTAAGACCGGAGACAAAGTGGGAGCCAGCAGAGCCACACTGCTAAACTTGCTGAACGTCTCCCCCTTCTTCTCTGGGCTGAACGTCCAGCAGGTGTTTGATAATGGCAGCATCCACAACCCTGAAGTACTTGACATCACAGAGGGAACTCTGCACTCACCTCCTGAAGGGTGTCTGCACTGTTGTCAGCATATGTCTGCAGATTGGTTATCCAGCTGTTGCATCAGTACCCCATTCTATCATCAAGGGATACATTCGAGTTCTAGCCTTTTCTATGGAGACTGGTTATACCTTCCCACTTGCTGAAAAGGTCGAGGCCTTCTTGGCTAATCCATCTGCATTTGTGGCTGCTGCCCCTGTGGCCACCACCACCACTGCTGCTCCTGCTGCTGCTGAAGCCAAGATGGAAGCAGAGGA
>JAQZBX010020539.1:15026-33028 GCA_029593785.1 Cabassous unicinctus
AATAAATGCCTACATCTCTTAAAAAGAAAGAAAGAGAGAGAGAGAGAGAGAGAGAGAGAGAGAGAGAGAGAGAGAGAGAGAGAAAGGAAGGAAGGAAGAAAGAGAGAGAGAGAGAAAGATAGAAATCCTTTCTCCACTGTATTGTCTTTGCATTTTTGTCAAAATCAATTGACTGCATATAATGGATATATTTCTGAACTCTATATTTGGTTCCATTGATCTATTTGTATATCTTGACATCAGTACCACACTGTCTTGGTCACTGTAGCTTTATAACAAGTCTTGAAGTCAGCAATGTAAGCCTTCCAACTTTATCATTTTCTCAATATTGTTTTGGCTCTTCTAGGTCCTTTGCCTTTCCATATAAATTTTAAAATCAACTTAAGTTTTACCAAAAAAAAAAAAAAAAGCCTACTGGGATTTTGATTGGGATTATAATGGGGAAATTTGGGGAGAATTGGCATCTTAGCAATATTGAGTCTTTCAATCCAAGAACCTGGTATATCTACCCATTTATTTAGGTCTTCTTTTTTTTTTTTTAATTTTTAAAAGAAACTTTAGATTATGTAAATGTTATGTAAAAAAATATAGGGGATTCCCATGTGCCCCAGCCCCTCTCCTTCCCAGACTTTCCAACATCAACAACATCTTTCATTAGTGTGGTATATTTGTTACAATTGATGAACACATATCGAAGCTTTGCTACTAACTGTGGACTATAGTTTACATTATAGTTTGCACTCTGACCCGCACAATTTTATAGGTTATGACATAATGTATAATGGCCTGTATCCATCATTGTAATATCAAGCAGGACAATTCCAATGTCCTGTAAATGCCTCCATATTACATTTTATTTAGGTCTTCTTTAATTTCCCTCTACAGCATTTTGCAGCTTTTAGTGTATAAGTGTACACATATATTGTTAAAAATTTTCCTAAGTATTTTGTTTTTTATTGTGCTGTTTTAAGTGGGAGTTTTAAATTTCTGTTTTCAATTGCTTATTTCTAATACATAGAAATGCAATTGATTTTTATATAATGCCATTATATTCTGAAACCTTGTTAACTTCATTTATTAGTTCCAGTAGAAATTTTGTAGATTCCGTAGGATATCTTAGTAAGAATTATTTTGTCTGAGAGTAAATCTGGCTTTAATTCTTCCTTTCCAAACTTTTATTTCTTTTTCTTGCCTAATTTTTAGGATCCTTTGTTCCATTTTGAGTAGAAGAAGTGAGAATGAACATCCTTGTTTCTTTCATAGTTTAGGGGGAAAGTAAAAGTATTCAGTTTTTCACCATTAAATATGATATTTGCTATAGAGTTTCCTTTTCTCTTTTCTTCTTTTCTTTTTTGGTAGATGCCCTTTAATGGATTAAGTAAGTTTATATTTCTAGATAGCTGAGAATTTTTATGATAAATGTATACTGACTTTTGTCAAATGCTTTTTCCATGTCTGTTGAGATGATCATATGTTTTTTCTTTTCAAGTCTGTATAATATGGTTAAATATCTTGACTGGCACCTGATCATGTTGCATAATCATTTTTATATATTGTTGGATTTGATTTGCTAAAATTTTGTTAAGAAATTTTGCATCTACGTTCATAAGGTATGTTGTATTGTAGTTTTCTTTCTTCATTATAACCACTTAGTTTTGGGCAGGTTTGATATAATTTGTGTTTTGTCCATTCACTCTTTATGGATGAAGGTGAAGGAAAAGGCCTGGAATCTCTGAAAAGTTTGAGTGTATCACTGACACCCATAAAATTTTATGGCCAGTGATGTCATTTCAATTTTTATATCATTTTACACATGAAATTACACAGATAAGCAAAAGATAGAAAGGAAATTCACCAACATTTAATAGTTTAATTATTTTTCTTTTCTGCTTTATGCTGTGACATTTTTTCACAACCATTTATTGTTTTCATTTTTTTACTAGAGAAGTTATGAGCTCACAAAACAATCATGCATAATGTGCAGAATTCCCATACATCACCCTTCGACCAACACCTTACTTGTTGTGGAACATTTGTTACAGGTTATGAAAGAACATCATCAGACTATGACCACTAACTATGGTCCATAGTGTATACTTGGTATATTTTTTCCATACAGCCCCTTTTATTAACATCATGTATTAGTATTGCACATTTGTTATAGTTCATGAGAGAACACTCTCGTATTTGTTCTGTTAACCACAGTCCATCTTCCACCACATGGTTCACTGTGTTATACAGTTCCATGCCTTGAACAACCATTTTTTAAAAAAAAAATAAGCTTCTTTTTTAAAGATGGTTGATGGGACACATTCATTTATATCTTCTCTCTTAAATTCCCACCAAAATGACAATAAAAGAAAGTTTAAACCCATAATGATAAGGAGAATGACAGATGTCAACAATTTTATAGAACTCAGGACACAGATAGAAGAATGCTAATGGATGAAATGAAGGAGTAAAAGCCACAACTCAACTGTTTGTAAATGGGTTCTAGACAAGGAGTAGGCACATTATGGGCTGAAGAGCTTGGACAAGTGAGAAGAATAATGGAGGGTAGGAGTAAAACAGGGGCCTGGAAAAAGACAATTGCTTTAAAGTCTGCATGTGAAGAGTTGAGTCTTCCATGTGCCTCCTTCTTGGCCACCACATGCAGAAAAATTAATAGCCAGCTCTCTCTACCAGCTCCTAGACAAACATTATAAGTGCTTTCTTTTCCATAAAGAAACTGAATGGTCCCAGAGGAGAGGTTGTGCATAGTGGCAGTTAGGGATCCCCTAGCATAATATTGACCAAAGCCTACTAGTGGATAAGCCCTGTCTGTGGTCACAGAAATCCTAGTTAACCTTTGAACGTTTCTCTGTTAAAAATGAGTAGACAGGTAAGGATCTCCAGATATTTGAGGAAGTCCTCCAATAGGAAAGGGAGACAGGAAAATAAACAAATAGAAAACAGGACTTTTAGAGAAAATAAGTAGGAAAAGAGCAAACTTTTAAGAAGATCTGATTATTATTCTCAGAGAGTGATTTGAGAGCATATTGCAGCCAGCAGACAAGACCAGGGTCAAAGGAAAGAGAATCATGGAACAAGAAAAATGTCATGGAAATTACAAATATTATTACAAGGAAAATAAATTTGACAATAAATTTAAAAATTATTAATTTTTAATAATTAATAATGTCTATGATCAATGGAAAAGAAATAGAGGTCTCAATATTTATTTAAAGAACTTTAGAATTTGAAGAAGTTAAAAAACTGACAACTATGTTGGAAGATCTAGAGGTGCAAAGGTGGACATAGAGACTTAAATCTTCATCTAGGACAGCAGAATGAATTGGTAAATTAAGAAATAGTGGTAGGAGCATATTATACAGCTAGAATAAGCAGCCAGAAGAGTTCAAGGTGGTTTTCCTTAGGAAGTGTCAATAGAGATGGAAAGCATGTTGCTTTTCATTATAAGCCCCAACACTCTGCTTGAATTGTAGCCATTGACCATAATTTGATAAAAATTCAGAAAAAATACCACCACCAAAATAAAACTAAACTATGGATTGGGAAGAAGCAGTAGCTCAGTAGTTGAGCACCTGCTTCCCATGTATGAGGTCCCAGGTTCAATCCCAGTACCTCCTAAAACAAAACAAAACAAAACAAAAGCACTAAACTGTGGCTCCTCCATCTGCTCTATTCTTTTCCCTCCAGTTAGGCCCTTTAAAAATATTTCCAAATATAAGGTCCCCTTTAGAAACACAGGACAGGGAATTCATTCAGCACTTCTAGTCTCCTCTCTGTCCCTTTCTGTTTCGTGTTTGTGTGTGTGTTTCCCCAATCAGATTAAAGGTTCCTTTGAAACCTTATCTATTGCTCATCTCCAATCACTTGAACAAAACCCTGGCGCATGTAGATGCTCAGGGAATCTTTGCTTTTTAAAAAGACTTATCTAGTTATCCCTCTGGAGAGCAGTTCTGTTTAGCATCTCATCATCACTTGAGTCCCAGCCCTTGGAACCAGGGCAGAGTTAATCTTATTAGGATCATTTTAAGGTAAAATGCTTACATTCCCTTAATATATTTTAAAAAGTGCTGCCAGAAACTTCTCCCCCTTTATATAAATGTCAAGTTTTTAAACTCATATATGTATATTCTGCTTCACTTATTCTTCCATCAATGTGTCCTTAGTGGGCCCTCTTATGTGCAAAACTCTGTGAAAACACAGTTCTGGAAATCATGTCCCTGCCCTCAAGGAGATGATAAATTGTCCCCAAATAGGGGGAGTCATGGTGGTTACACAGAAACTGAATATATACTATAAGAACTCTGAAGGGTATATATATGTAAGTAGCTCTGCCTTTATAATATTCATGGGTTTGCTGACAATGAAGATGGAAATTAAATTTTTGTCATATAAATCATATTCCTTGGTTATGTCATAACTACAATCTCAGAGACATCTTTGCTGCATTGATGATTTATGTCGACTTGATGGCACTTCCTGGGGCTCTGGTTCTATCTTCCTGGCCATCCCCAACCTGTCTTTCAAGTAGTTAACAATCTGAAAAGATGCCTGGTCTCTCCTTTCAGGAGGGAATCCTCTGTGATGGCCAGAAAGGCTTTGGGTAAGAAGAGTCATTCTTTCTCTGAGGAGTCTGCTTGTATAATAGAGGCATTGAGGCACTGGCTAGAGGATTTGGAGCAGGGTGATTCCTGACATACCCCTGAGAGTGCTCCTACCCGCTGGTTCCCAACATCCAGACCTTCAGATTCTCAGGCTATTTTCAGAGTCCCTCAGGCTCCAGATCAGGATTGTGGGGAAGGATGGGTAGAGAGTAAATGATCTTCTCAGGAGCCTCTCCATGGGCCTGGGCTAAATATGAACACTCTATCATTCAACATATATTTATTGAGAACTCACTTAGGACTTCAAGAAACCCCATAGCTGACTTCCTTTCTAATCGCCTCCCAAGACGTGGACACTTCTGGCAAAAGTCTATCTTTAGGTAGACATATAAACACATGATTAGAATACACTGTGCCCCAAGCAATAATAGAAGTAAGCATAACATACAGAAGGAACCCATAAGAGAGGGTGTGTGTGTGATTCTGTTGAGTAGGCCAGGAAAAACAGGGGAGATCAGGTCTGCCTAGGGTTTTGAAGGATGAATAAAAGTTTGCCAAATAGATAAGATGGAAGAGAATTCTAGACATGATTTATTTGTACAAATGAAGAAGGTTGTAAACACTTAGAGTTTTAGGGAATATTTATTGTCTAACTCTAGATATACCTATGTACCTGCCTCTGTATCCATGGTCTTTTACAAAATCTTGTGTTAAAGTAGAACAAGTATCTTTTAGGGAAATTGACATGTTTATGAAATTGACATCATTAACATGGTATATCTTTCCACTCATTTGGATCTTCTTTATAGTCTTTTAGTAAAGTTTTATGATAAGTTCTACAAAGATCTTACACACTTGGGGCAATCTTCTGTTTTTGGTGGTGGTGGTTGCCATTATAGATACTAACTTTTAAAAAATGTATGCTTTCTAGTTTGGTTGGGTAGATAAATGCCATAGATTTTGTATATTGATCTTATGTTCATAAGATATAAGATAAATTTTCTTAATTCTACTAATTAGTAAATTATTTTCAATTTTCCATGTAGACAATAATCTCATCCCAGAAATTTCATCCACCACATCCAATCTATAACCAAGTGATATTTATTCTAACTCTAAAATATAAAAACATATTCACTCACCTCTTTGTGTCTCCGTAGTATAAACCACCATCCTTTCTTGCTCACACTGCAGAAACCCTTTACTAAGCCCACACCATACTGTGTATTATTTAATAAATATATCACACCTGCACCAACACATCCCCACAAGAATAATGTTTGCTTTATTTTTCCAATTCATGTGCTCAGACCCCCGGTTAAGAACCCCTGGGCTATAGGGATGAGTACTTCCCAGGCTGGACACATTTCACAGTATCCTATTCCTCCAGTCCGTCCAAGCCCTCTCCTCAGCTTTTCCTTTCTGGGGAGTGGTAAGGAAGATCCTCTTACCTTTGGGTCATAGAGCTATTGGCTGTGAATCATGTTCTCTGATGTGTGGAGAAAGCTTGTCTAGAGTAGGAAAGAATGAGGCCAACACAGAAAGAAAAGAAGGATAAAGTCAGAAAGAGTTCTGATGTTGTAACAAACTAATGAGGGGTGGTTGTTGATGTGGGAAGGGGAGGGAGTGGAAAATATTGGAATCCCTTGTATTTTTAATGTAACATTTATGTAATCTAAAGCTTTTTTTAAAAAAAAAAAAATTAATTGAAAAAAAAAAGAGTTCTGATGTTGTGCCAGGCTCTGGGTCTCATCATCCACCCCTGAGGCTAGCTCTACCTCCGGCTGTCTCTAAGCCTGCAATGCTCGACTCTTCCTTGTCTCTGTGTGCTCCGCCTATGTCTTTCCGATAAATTGCTCCTTTTTGCTTAAACTAATTCAATCTGGGTTTCTTACACTTGTAATCAGAAGATTCCTAGCGTATATTCTTTGACCTCCCAGTCTAAATTAGGCCCTTTTCTTATACTCCTTAAAACATGCTTTTCCTTCAGAATTTGTGTTTATCCATTTGTATGATTATTTGTTTAATGTCTGTCTCCCTCATAGATGATGTTTATTTTGTTCACTGTTTTTTACCTAGCATAGTATAGTGCTTCATCCATAGCAAACACGATAAATATTTGCTGAGTTAATGAGTAAATTAATGACTTTGTGATTGATTAGGTATGAAGGGGACAGAAAGGGAGGAGATTTAGGGTGACTCCGTATTTTCTGGCTTTGCCAAGAGGGTGGGGGATGATATCACTCAATTATATTGAGAACATGTGAGGAGGAGAAAGACATGAGTTAAGTTTTGGCCATGAGTTGGGATGCCCATGGTACATACAGTGGAACTTTCTAGCGAGTAGGGGTCTGCCCGTCTCCAACTTAGAAGGACTGGGTTGGAAATCTGAACTGAGAAGCTTCAGATAATAGGGAGTGTCGGAAGCCTTGGGGGTGGATGGGATCTCCTGGAGAACATGTAATGTAGGAGGAAATCTGAGGACAGAAAAGGAGGTCCTCAGGAACAATCTCTTCCCTGAGACACAGGTCCAACCTGTCCAGTGGTCCTGAAGACTTACTAGAGTCCTAGCTTCCAAATGGGCCAGAAGATCCTTTGGCCAAGACGTCTTTTCCTGGGTTTGGGGTAGTCTCTGAGAAGAAGGAGGTGCCAGTCTGATCCCAGAGACCTTAATCTCTTTGGCAGATGGATGCCGTCCTCTAGAGCAGACAGAGCTTCCCACTTGGACACACAGCCTCCCGGATTAGGGGGCTCTGCATATCTGCTCATAACCATGCATCCTCTACCCATAGACTGCCCTAGGGCATCTGGTGGGAACTAGAGGTATTTAAAACTTTTCTATATGTGATCTCATTTAATACTTCACCCTTCAGAGGCTTGTGAAGGTAAAAAACTTGCCTGGATTTGAAATCTGGGAAATTTTTAGGCCAGGACCCCAGCACCATGGTCTCTTCTTAGTCCAGGCTTCCACCAGTTTATGACCTACAGAGAGCAGATCTGTTTCATGGGAGCTGTAGGAACAAAAGGAACCAGAGGGCCAAGTCAGCAGTCTGAATATTAATTGACAGCCAGTGCTTGCTAAACCTGCTTCTCAGAGGAGAGTGAGGTCAAGGTCTATAAACCCACCTCATGCTGGAACCAGGATGCTGCCATTAGCTAGACCTGTATGGAAAGTCTCAGTGGCTCTTGCTGCAAGTCTGGTCCCCTTTCTAGGCCTATTTTCTTTACAGACCGGGAGGATTCAGGCTTCTCTCTTCCCACTGGCTTTGTAGCAGCACTTGGTGGTGTGCAGAGGTCCTCTTTGGTTTCCCCCTGTGAAGATTGTGGCAAATGAAGACCTGGTACTCTGGGTTGAGCTGTGCCTGGGATTCTTTTCCTAATTCAGGGAGTAGAATTGTTCATCTAGAGAAGTAATGTTTCTGGAATTTTAAAAGCAACAGATCAAAAAATTTTTTTCTCTTAGAAAAATCAAACTTTTGGAAAAATGAACTTGCCTTCAAGTACTTTTTGGATGTCACTGCTGATCTAAAGCCATTTTGTTAATTTAGGGCCATAAAACATAATTTGTATAACTCAGTTTACTCCAAAAATGATCACATCTGGTGTATTTGGAGATAAGCAGGCCTGAGAAAGAATGGAAAAAATACAGGAGAAAAAAGGGGATTCTGACGTTTCTCCTTGAGTTTTGCAAGAAAACAATAATTATTCTCAGAAATAAAAAGTTTTATTTTTTCCCTAGATTTTCCCCAACTTATTGTGCTGCCCCCTCCCCCCCCAAATATGTTCACAAAAGCCATCTCTCTTTAGTTAATGCCTAGTCTATATTTCCACACTGGCAGAAATATATTATCCATGCCTTCTTCTCTGAGAAAATTCTTATCCTTATTTTATACATTTCAACAAACATTTGCTGTGTTTTTTCCATGCTAGGAACCAAACTAACTGATGGCAGTATAAAAGTGAATATGCAGGAAGCAGATGTGGCTCAAGAGATTGAGCTCCCATCTACCATATGGTAGGTCCCGGGTTCCGGTCCTGGTGCCTCCTAAAGAAGACGAGCAAGACTGTGAGCTGATGTGATGGGGAGAGGCGCGGTGAGCTGATGCAAAAAAGATGATGCAACAGAGACACAAGGAGGAAAACACAATGAGAGACACAACAAAAGCAGGGAGCGGAGGTGGCTCAAGTGATTGGATACCTCCTTTCCTCGTGGGAGGTCCCGGGTTCAGATCCCGGTGCCACCTAAAAAGAAGATCAGCACACAACAAAGAACACAGCAAATGCAAACAATGAGGGGGTGGGGAGAAAAAATAAAATAAATCTTAAAAAAAAAAAAAAGTGAATATGCCCTGAGGGATCTCATAGACTAATGGGAGAAACTAACGAGCAAAGGAGCAGTTCTAGTACAGTGTGCTGAGTGCAATGTTAGCGGGGTGTACAAGAGGCTCCATCTGCACATGAGCCTAACATGGGGTGGGTGAGGATAGACCACCTAAAGCTGGAGAAGGGGCTGTCTGAGATATGCCCTGTTGGACCAAAAGGAATTAGCCAAGCAAAGTGGGGAAAGGAGCATTCTAGGTAGAGGGGGTCAGCATGTGAAGAAATAAAAAGTAAAAAGAAGAGCATTTGGCACTTTTCTGGAGCTATGAGTAAATCAATATAACTTGAGCAATCAGAGTGAGGGAGTGAAGAGTAGAGATGAGATTGGAGAGGAAGGCAGAGGCCTCATGATGAAGGGGTGGGATTACTGGACTTTATCCTGTAAGTCAGGCATCAGTCAAGCTTTTTTCTGTAAAGGGACAAGTTAATACATATTTTAGGCTTTGTGGGCAGTCTGTCACAATGACTCAACCCTTTGACATTGTAGCACGAAGACAGATGTAGACAATATATAAACGAATGAGGGTGGATATGTTCCAATAAAACTTTATTTACAAAAACAGACAGTGGACCAGACAGGCTAGTGTAGTTTACAGACCCTAGGTGTAAATCCTGATCAGATGACCTAAAATTAGGGTGAGCAACCTATCCCACTTTGCTCAGGACTTTCGCAATACTAGTACTGAAAACCCCACATCCCGAGAACCCCTCATTCCCAGCAAAACCAGGTTGATTGATCATCTAAACTAGGAAACATGTTAAAAATACAAAGTTCAACTGGACTCCGGGCTCAAAGAATCAAAACCTGCTGGGGATGGGGGAGCTATAGGTGATGGAGCACCATCTAGAGGCAAGAGAGTGATGAGGTCAGATTTGTATGTCAGATGGCCTGTTCTCAAGGCAGGAATATATACCCAAATGCCCTGATTCCAGATGGCACCAGAATGTAGTCAACGTAACCCTTTAAGAGGATAGATTCAGCCCAACAGCAACATCTGGGTTGAGGCTGGCCATTGACTGGTTTATTTGAACTGTTTTTCTCTAAGTAATCACTGGTCACTGGGGATGTAGGAAGTTCCATAGATTCTGTCAGGTCCATTGGCCAGACAACAGGATGGGAGTGACCAGAAGAGCCGTCCCCATCCCCTCCTCCCCCTAGGGACGAGGGCTACTGGGCCAAGGGGAGTCTTACTGTTTGTCTAGGGTTGCCACACCCAAATTAATGCCCCTTCCAGAAATGAAGAGGGGAATGAGTTCTGGACAGGAGACAGAATCTAAATTTCCAGCTGAGGCACACGTACAGATAAAGAAAATAAGCAGAGAAGATGATAAACTTTGGGGCCCAGATGTCAATTTTTGGAAGCTTTTCATGGTCAGCCCTTATCAGCAATTGCTCTGAAAAGCCGGGTCTGAAATTTTCCTTTCTGAAACAACAGGTGTTTGACTTCTCTTCAAAAATGGCAATTGTTTGGCTTGGGCAAACAAAGAGTTTGCACTGAAAGGACTAATAGTACTCTATTTCTTTAATCAGTCCCTTTTAAGTTTAACTTCACAGCCATGAGGGAATTTTCCATTTAATTACAAGCTGTGCTTCCTATCTTCTGGACCACTCGTTTCCAGAACAGGTGGTGCTTGCTCTATGAACTTCAATATACAAAAACTCATGCTCGTAGTCCAGATAATTTGAATTATATAAATATCCTTAATGCTTAAAATAAGTGCTCCCTTACTGCATTGCTGAGTTCGTTTATGAATCATTAAGCCCATTAACCATTTAGCCAGGATTTTCTAGCTATTGCCAAATGAAGAATAATCAGAAATGAAGATAAAATACTTTATAAACAAGTGGGAAAATAAATAACTTTGCAGTATTAGGCAGCAGACCTTGGTGGTTAAATGAAATGGCTCTTCAGTCAAACTGCCTCTGTTAGAATCCCTGATGTACTACCTATTAGCTGTGTGACTTGGGTTACATTAATTCATCTCTCCAAGTCTCGGTTTCCTCAACTGAGAACTACGAATATTAATAATACTCCTCCATAGGGCTACCGTGAGGATTAAATAAGGTAATATATAGAGAGTGCTTAGCATAATACGCACATAATAAATATTCACTGTTAAAATGTATAGGGGAGGAAGATTCGGACTATAGTTGGTAGTAATACTTTAACGATGCTCTTTCATGATTTGTTAACAAACGTTTCACAACAATGCAGGGTGTTTGGGGGCGGGGGGGGGTGATGTGTGGGAGCCCTGTGTGATGTTATGCATGTTTGTTGTGTAAGTTCACGATGTTTACTGAACACTTATGGTTTATGTATGTTCATGTATGAATGATGTACTTCAATAAATTGTTTTTTAAAAAGCGCTAATATTAGGCAAGTCATTTTATCTCTATGGGTCTAAGTTTTCTCATTTTTGAAATGAGGAAGTTGACCTCTAAAACCTCTCTGCTAGTTACCAATTCTCCACTATATGTAGAAAAATTAGTGAAGAAGGGAGTGAAGGTTATATGGGGAAAAAAATCACTCCCCAGGAAAGTTCACTCTGGAAAGTAACAATGTATTAGGAGGCTATATCCACAGAGATGGAGTAATTATTTGATAACAAAAGAAGAGAGAAACAGAAGAGATATTGTGGGGCTATCTTACATACTGCCTAGTCAAAGGATGGCCATAAATGCTATTTTCCTAGTATATATTTAATAGTTAGCTCAGAAGTTAACATATTAGAAATGATTGGGAGGTATTTGCTCTAAAGTCTTTGCTAGATATCTCATTCTGCTGAAAGGGGGGCATCTGGTAAGTTTTTTTTTTTAAAGGTTTATTTATTTATTTATTTATCCCCCCCTTGCTGCTTGTGCTTGCTGTATCCATTCGCTGTGTGTTCTCTCCGTGTCTGCTTATCTCCCCCTTGCTGTGAGGTCTTGCTGCATCAGCCCATCGCGCCGCACGGGCCGGCCTGCCCTCACAAGGAGGCCCCGGGAAGCGAACCCGGGGCCTCCCATATGGTAAACGGGAGCTCTATCCACTGAGCCACACCCGCTTCCCATCTGGTAAGTTTTTAACCTACTTCACTGGAATTTTTATTGTATAGAATATGGATGTCTTAGCAAAAGTAAATAATACACTGCGCTTCATTTTCTTCATCAAAAACAAACAGGTTGAAGCTGTACAAATGCAAGGAACTTTGGTAGAAACTGGCTATGACATTTTGCAAGTTAAAAATCACGCAAAAAAGGGATGTTGTGCATATCAGACAGTACTTCTGATAGTGGTGACTTTCAAAATGAAATCTTATAATCACAAATTATACCTATAAAGAAGAAAATAATAGGAGTGTTGTTGTCGGTATTAATTTTCTCTAGATCTTTGCTGAGCAATTACCGCCTTACAAGTTCTATGCTACATACTAGAGAAACAGAGATTAAAAAGGGGGGGGGGTTGCACAAGCTCACAGAGTATAGTTTAAGGGGATGACAGTTAAATGCACAATTTCAATAGACCTTTTTTTTCTCCTTTTTTTGCAGAGGGAGGCAAACAAAGACTCCTCTCTTGCTAAGATAGAGGTGTCCACACAGGCTGCTACGGAAAACTTGTGAGAGGCACCTGGCCAGTTTAGGAGGGAGAGGCGATAGCTGAGTTTTGAAGATTGTATAGAAGTTAACTAAGTAAGACGGGGATTGGAGGAGAGTAGTCCACTCTGAAGAAACAGAGGGTCAGAAAGAGACCACAGTGTAATTCTCCCTGCATGCACATGCAGATGTTTACATGCAGAGGCTGCATGTAAGGGAGCACTCTCTGGCAATGGCCATGCTGCCCCTCAAAGGAGTGAGTCTTCTGCCCCATTAGAGCAGACCGTCTGTCAGGGATGCTTGAGGAAGGGCTAGTTCTTTGGTCATCCTAGCAGAGCCTGATGGTACCTTCTAACTCTAAGATTCTTCAATGTGACAATGATTTACTGATCTTTCAGTTATCATTCTTGTCCATTTGTATGACTGTACACTGACCCAAGTGGGACATTCAGATAAACTGAATCTAAATCACGGATGAATCATCTTTTCTCTAGTAGGAACTGTTCATCACTTGGCCACCCCAAAGTCCTCTCTGATTCAGGGATGTGACTTAACTCAGGATCTCTTCAGGATAGAGGTGAACATCAAGTAAGCCATCTCCACAGCCATCTCCCTCCAGATGGGATCTGGAGGAAAAGCCAGGCAAGGTCAACTTCTCTACAACTTTTATAGCAATACTGGGCTTCAAACTCTACCTGTCATTTTCAATTAATCAAATATTCATTGAGTGTCTACTGTGTGTCAGGCTGTGTGATGCTAGGAATAGGGTTTCTGCCCCCCACAAAACTCAGTCCTTCCCCAGTCATTCACCTTTTCTGGAAAGTGGAGATAAATAAAAGAGACATGAATATAACAACCAGTGTAATGTTTTCCAAACGATCTTTACAGAACAATAGGGTTCTGAGGAGGTTTTCTCTGACCAAGGTAGGGGGTAGGAGAAGGATAAACTCCAGGCCTCCCCATTCCAGTTTCAACTCAAACAGCTCCAGTTTCATTTGTTTTATATATTGGGCTGTCATAAGGTTTTTGTTTGAACCAAGAATTCCACTTGAGAATTCCAGCTAAGAGAAGCTTAAGATCCCACCAAAGTAATACATATTGATGAAACTTAAATACTAAGAGTCTTCAGGGAGTGGATGTAGCTCAATTGGTTGAGTGCCTGCTTCCCATGTACGAGGTCCTGGGTTCAATCCCTGGTACCTCCTAAACAACAACAACAACAACAACAACAACAAAAGAAACCAGAAAAACCAACTCTCACTGGGGAGTGGTTGTAGCTCAGTGGTCGAGTGCTTGCTTCCCATGTACGAGGTCCTGGGTTCAATTGCAACTACCGAAAAAAAAAAAAAAGATTTTTCAAAAAGCAAATCAAAATCATTGAAAAAGGGGCTAATTGAGTCTTCAAAAACTCTTCATGAATTAAAAAACAAAAAAAGAAACCAAATATGTAGCAGCAGGCACTGTGTCTGGCACATCATTGGGAAAACAGAGGTGAAGAAAATCTGGGCAAGCAGATGTGGCTCAAGCAGTTGGGTGCCTGCCTACCACACGGGAAGTCCTGGGTTCGGTTCCCAGTGCCTCCTGAAGAGGACAAGCAAGATGGCGAGCTGACGCGATGGGCTGACACAGCAAGATGACACAATGAAGAGACACAAGGAGGAAACACAATGAGAGACACAACAAGGAGGGAACAGAGGTGGTTCAAGTGATCGAATGCCTCCATCCCACATGGGAGGTCCTGGGTTCAGTTCCCGGTGCCTCCTAAAAGGAAGATGAGCAGACAGTGAAGGCAGTCAACGAGGCGTGTGCATGGTGCAGGGGAGGGGAGATGGGCAGAAAAAATAAAATAAATCTTAAAAAAAAAAAATAGAAAATCTGGTGTCTGAACTCTAAGACCAATAGAGGAGATAGAGGGAAATGGCACCCTCTGGGGTCATAAGTGCTATGGTGAAGGTGTAGATTAAGGATCCTTAAAGCAAGAAGGATTAACTTTGTCTGAAAAGTGGGGGAGTGAGGATTTGTCAGGGAAAGCTTCACAAGAGACCTGCTTGAGCCCAGTCTTAAAGGATACATAGGTGCTTGCCAGGAGAGGGAGGAGGAAGGGGTTTCCAAGGCCTGGGGAGGCTCATGAGAAACGAGCTAGCAGTGTGCTCCTACTTCCTGTGGCCAGAGGAGGAGGTGCATGGAGGGGCTGGACAGGAGAAGACGGCCAAATGCTGCTCAGTAATGTGTGGCAACCAGCTGAGTGAGCTATGTTGGCAGTTTTCTCTTGTGACTCAACCTGGAGATCTCTGAGGTCCTAAGTACTTCAGAACCCTTTGTGACAGTCTGGGGCTCTAGCCAGTGTCCTTCAGAGTACTGCCACCTAGTGGCCTTGATCCAGTCCCACATTTCCTGAAGAGTCCTGAAATCTGGGCGTGTAATAAGGGATCATCTCAGTCTGGAAATGGTGGCCCCACGAGGAAAAGTACCTTTTCCGGGATCACACCGTTTGTAAAATCTTGAGCTGGAAAAGAACCTAGCTCTTGTGACGATAGGACCCGGTCTGGTGATATCTAGTTCACCCTCAGCCATACCCTGGTTCTAGCAGGCTTATGTTGAAGGTCGAGTGAGCCTCAACTTGGTGACTGCCCTTCAAATGGTCTTAAAATCCTCATTCCAGGGCTCAGTAGGGGTGGGGACACTTTCAGAGAGAAGGAACTTGGGAGGAAATAGCTGAGCCAGAGAGAGAGGAAGAGGCTCTATTCCCACCACACCCCTGCCTGTCCAGCCCTTAACCCTCTATTAACAAAGAGAACATGGAAATAGTGATGATCTCTATGGATAGAGACTGTACACTTCAGGCTTTGGGTAGCCACTGTGTCAGAGAAAGAAGGCGAGAATGCTCCCCAGCCATCTCCTTTCTGAGGAATGGATGGGTGGGGGGACCTCATGGCTACAGGCAAAGGAGAATAACAATGACGTCCCAGGGATAGGGCCAGAAGCCTCTGAAAACACCTGTCAGCTGGTGGGTGTCAAAAAAAAAAAAAGGCTCATTCAAATAAGATACTCTGTTCAAGCAGACGATTTACATGTACCTTGTTTGGGAAGTCCATCTGGGGCTACAAAATCCACTATGGTTTCATCTTGTGTTGTGACAAAGCCATGCAATCAACTTCCTGATTGAACTTCTATGTCACTGTGTGTGTGTACAGGCACGCTGCATGTAGCTTGAATATAGTGTATATTTTGCATATATATAATATAATATAGATAATACATACACACATATATAATTGTTTGATACCTAGCAGCTAAAGCAGAATGGATTTTAAAGAATTTACAATACAAATTATAGGAAGACTAATATGACAAACATTATCAAAAGAAAACAAGAGTGGGTAAATGTGGGCAGTGTGGGGAGCAGGGCATATGGGAATCCCCAATTATTTTTATGTAGCATTTATGCAATATCTTTAAGAAGATAAAAATATCTTCTTAAAAATTAATAAAAAAGAAAACAGGAACTAGATAGTAAAGAGGATGGGAGAAAAAAAATATTATATTAAACAACAACAACTTTGGGCAGAGGAAGACTACAAGGTTGAGCCTAAATTTTGATCTCAGCATCTAATCCACCTGGGAGAGAATATAAATGCCACTCGTTGAGTCTTGACTGAGCCCCCAAGTACTCTAGAAGGTGCTTTCCATGCATTAAGTAGGGACACTATCAAGTAAGGATCTTTTTATTTCATTAAAAAGTTTATTGAAGTATATCACTCATACGTGATCATACATAAACAATAAGTGTACAGTAAAATTTGTGAACTTGCAAAACAAACATGCATGACATCATACAGGGCTCCCTTACCTCACCCCACCACCAACACATTGCATTGTTGTGAAACGTTTGTAACAAATATGAAAGAGCATCATAAAAGTATTTTTACTAACTATAGTCCATATTTTGCGTTTAGTGTATTTTTCCCCCAACCCACATCAGCTAGGGATCTTGATCATCATTTTGTTGAGGAAGAAACTGAGCCTCATAGGGGCTGACTATCTTGAGATCATGCAGCTTTTACTTGATAGGGTCCCTCTATGACATGATAGAGGCATAAATTATTTCATTGGAAACCAAATCTGTTTATTTCCAAAATCCTGAGGTCCTCCTAATCCCTCTTTTTAATTTTTAAATTTTTTTTTTAGTATCCCCAGCAAGAGGGCTTCTGGCACAAAAAGAGTAAGTTTTCTGGCTGGGAGTAGGAGAGCTGGGCTTGACCATAGTTTACAAGAGAGTCTTGGCCAAGGTAGGTTCACAGGGGAACTCCCCTGAACACTCCCAATCAAAAAAATTCCCTGTGTTGTTTCTGAGTGTTTTATACTTGAGGCTGAGCGGCATGGCCTGGGATCAAAGCTCTGGCACCTCTCCTCGTAAGCATCAAGCTGAATCCAGAAAGGGAAGAAAGTAGGAAGGCTGGGGGCTGCTTCTGATTAGCCTGCTCCCTCTGCCAAAGTGAGATGTCCTTTCTCTGTGGACAATTAAATGGTTCTTATGGACCCGCCATCTGGGTTCAACAAAGTGTGGAGTGCTGCTCTTTCTCCCCATCCTGCCCCACCCTAGCTCAGGGACCAGGCCAGCGAGGTTCAGGAAATCCAGCCCTTACTCCACCTTCTACCCTACCTTCCTTCTTTGGACGGCTGCTACAAATGCTGTCCTCCAGCTCGCCACCACTCAACAGGTAAAGCCAGCCCAGGATACAGCCTTCTTGGTGGTCCCCAAAAAAAGCAAAGGAGCCACCACTGTCACAGTGCTGGGCCATGGGCTATGGATTGGTAACACTGAAGACAAACATAGCATTAACTTCCCTCGATCTCTACCAGGGAAGAAGTTCTTGGAGAAGTCCTGAAAGTCATGGTTTTCAAAGCAAGCTTATTGTTGTTGTGTTTTTAAGTGGTTGACATGTGGGCTGTGCTAGAGGCCAGCGATGGGCAATGCCAGCAGAACCAGGCTCACAAGATCATGAAGTGGGTAGTGTATGATTCCCTACCCCATCTTCTCAGGCCTCATCTTCCTTCCCTACAGGCCTCAGTTTCACCCGCTAGCAAACATTTGTTTTATCTACTCGTGCCAGGCACTGTGCTAGATAGCCTGTCAGGTGAATAGACAGGGAGAGGACCTGTGTAGAGTTATAGAGAGGGTACTACGAGAACACAGAGGGGAGTGGTGTTAAGGACTTTTGAGTCAGGTCTTGAAGAGTTTTTCTGGCTCAGAAGGGGGAAAAAAGTGCAAGAAAGCAAAATAATTAACAACTGTGGTAAGCTTTTGTTTTATAAAATACTTTCTCTTAAAGCTTCTCATTTGATCCCCCAAATAACTCTTTAAGTAGGGAAAGAAGGGCGTGTAGTCTTGGCTTGTAGCAGATACCTCATAAAAGTTTGTTGTTGTTTTTTTT
>JAQZBX010020540.1:0-19045 GCA_029593785.1 Cabassous unicinctus
CTAGTATAACTTAGTGACGTGAGGCAGTGTGAATTGGGCAAGGAAAATTAAGACTGATGGACTTCCCTTTATAGGTGAATCTTCCTACCCCTTTGATGACCAAATCTTTGATGGCTCTCTGAAAAGGTCTTGGGAGCCCTAATTCACTTATCCCTTGGAATAAGTTCTTTTTTAAAATTTTCCTGGACTTCCATTCAAAGAGATCCCTGGATATCCAGTCTTATCCATTCCTAGACATTAATTTCCCTAGGAAAATTTAGAGCTTAGACTTAAGCATGGAGAAAACGGATTAGTACCCATTTTGTTCACTGCTGTATTCTCAACACTCAGAAGAGGGTCTGGCACATAGGAGGCATTCAAAAAGAATTTCTTAAATGAGTCAATACATGTTATTGCTCATTAATCCTTATGTTTTGGCTAAACATATTCCTTTCAATAGCGCTAAACATATTCCTGTCAATGGTACTGCCACTTTTTCAAGACCCAGCTTCACTTTTGTCCTCTTCTTTCTCCATAAATGGTTTCACCTCATTCCACATGAGGGAAAAACCAAAGTTTATATCAGGTTTAAAATCTCTCAAATTTTTATCCTAACCTAAACCAAAATCTTTGCTGCAATTAATATTTCTTCTGAGCTCAGAATTTTCCTTCATAAACTTCATCCTCTTTCTATATTCAGCATGCTGTCACCTAGGAGATTTGAGTTATATTACATCTATGGTAAGCCTTATACATCAATTTTCTTCTCTTAAAGTTTATTTTTACTTCCTTCTCTTGTGGCTTCTTTATTCTCCTCAATATTTATTTTTCTCCTAAAAACAAAGAAATCCATGCAGAAACCAATCAATCATATGACAAGGCAGGTGAAATCTGCAGTGCATCCTTCCCTTGGCTGTACACCCTCCTCCAGTCACCATCACTCAGAGAAAAACGGCCTTTAACTCCCTCAACACTGAACCATGTCATAGGTCATTCCTTCTAAAAACAGGGGTAATTCTCAAGCATCTAGTATGTTTTGAAACAGCATCTTTTATTCTTTTTCAAGGTTGCATTAACAAAATCATTACTTTTCTTTAGTGAATTACTTCACTTTCCTTTAATCTGTTTGACATCATTCAACTCTGCTTTTCTAGTTGGTGATAAAAAATATTATCAAAGCCTACATTGATATTTTATCAAATGCAAAAAAGACCCACATCTTCATTGACTATTTGAAATATATATTTATATAACAATCATGGTCCATATATTAACCAATAAAAGAAGAAGCAAAGAATTATTATTATTGCATTATAGTAGTCTTGCATTATAGCGTCATCTGCTGTATAATGCCTTCTGAAAGACTCTAAGATTACATGTAGGAAACCGGTCATGAGTTTTTGCACCTAGTTTCTTATTCCATGTATCTGTCTCCTTTTTTCTACTGATCATACGAAAGATTTGCTTAAATATTCACATTCTGTACAATAAATCTTAAGGTATATTTTCTCATTATGTTTCATTATCTTAATTGAAAAAAGTATTTAAACTAACAGGTTCTCATATTCTATTCCTACAAATCATGCTTTATTGTAATGTTTTATGTTATAGAATAAAAAACAATGTCGTCATATAGAGATGAGAAAACTAATGAATGTGCACACATCCAAATATTGGGTTGTTAAATTTAGTTGTGTGATGGCTGTTCACTAAGTCTGTCATCCTAAAAAGTAAATCTCTTATGTTCTTCAAATTACCTAAAGACAAAATGTCCTTATGACAATTATTGTTTTTGATATTTCAAAGTCTGGAACAGGACTTATCTTCATATTTAATAGGCCATTTCAAGCAAAATGATCCAGAATAACTTGATCAGTGGAAATTATATGAATTAGTCATGATTTTTATTATACTATTGAATCTATATCTATTTTATATAGTAGTTGCTTGGGTTCTTTATAATTAATCTTTCCATGGGAATATTTTCATTTTATAGCTACAGACCAACTTAAGAAATGTAAATCATCAAAATTAATTGCACGTCAGGCAAATCTATCAGAATTGCCAGAATATGACCACAGCACCAACTTAAGTTACAAATGTAAAGGAAAATCACTATACGGACAATCAATCTGCATAAACGGAATGTGGGATCCTGAAATAACCTGCACAGGTAGGTTTTTATTTCATTGCTTTAAAATTCATTCTATTTCTTCTTAGCTTATAAAAGAGATATCTTTGTATCCTTTTAAAAATAACTATTTATTATTACAAATACTCTTCAAGCTGAAGAATAATTTAGATACTAGCTAAAACATTATTTCTAAATACTAATTGTATCCTGTACATTAGTTAGCTCTATAGCAAACCACCCAGAAACTTGGTGGATTTAAATTCACATCTGGATACTAGGTATGGTCATTAGTATTGGAGTCTCATAGCTTCTCATTCCTTTGATAAGACATATATGTAACCTCACCTATAACTCTACAATACCTATACCTGTACCTATACTTATGCCTACATGCACACACCTAAACTTCTACCATGCCTATAAGTATTCTCTATCTGTATCTTTCTCTCAACTGTCTATCCATCAAACATCATCTAACAATTATCTATCAATATACCATCTAATCTATCATTTAACAATAATCTATTTATAATCTATCTATCATCTATCACTTTCTCTGTGTTTCTATCCATATTTATCTTCAAAACCAGGAGTCATATTTACACCTCCAATTCCAACTAAATATCACAGGGTTCAATCTAATCTTTCCACTATTCATATTTGTAATACTCTTCTCCAACTGTGGGAAAGCTTGCCCCATTATGCTTGATATTTTTTAACAATTTATAGAAGCCTAGAATATGCACAAATTAGCTTCACACCAATAGAAATGTAAACCTACTATATGCAGTTCAACATGTGTATAGTTATTTCTTTGGAAGCAAATAATTTTTACACCTTGAGTTGTATGCACATTCTTCTATGTTGCCATCTAGGAGCTTTGTAGTTTTAGCATTTACTTTTAAGAATAGTTTCCAGCTAATATTAATTTTTTAGTATTAAGTAAAGTGGTATATATATATTTTTCTAATTTGGTAGACAGTTATAGCTACTTGTATGGGAAAGATTAAAATGAAATTAATCTACTATTGGACTGTTGGTTTATTCTTCGACTCTTTAAGCAGTCTGTTTGACTGTTTGTCTATCTTTTTGTCCAAACCACATTGCTTTAATAACTATGGCTTTATTGTATTCTGGTATATGTTCTCTGTGTTGTTCAATATTAAGATAGTTTTAGATATTTTGGTGTTTGATTTTCCCTGGCTATAATAGATATAGAAGAAAAAATTCATGAGAACATAGAGTAAATTATTCCACAAAATATAAAACCAAAAATATTTTTGGTAAAATATAAAATTCCCATGTAAACTTAAGCATAGAAAGAAAAATCTGATGATACAATAAAGAGTAGTATCAGGTTGATTATCAGCTAAATCTAATTCTTCCCATTGGGAGTTCATCATCTGAGGCTTTTAATCTAATCCCAAAATATTCAATCATGGATATCTGTAAGAATGGCCTGATACCATTTTTATTTAGTGTCTGATATTAAGAATTTATAAATCAGTTAAAGCATACTAATGGCTAGAAATAATCAAACTAGGTTTTACATAATTTGTAGAAGTTTCATCACAGAAAGAGTAAAAGGAAGAAGCTTCAAGCGAGACCATAAGAATATAAACCCTAACTGATAATATTAATATTAGTGTTATATAACTGTAAGGTATTACATATATAATATAGAGCATTATAATCAGTAAACATTTATGGTATATTGGCAGTGAATTTGCAGTTATTGAAAATTATCCTTTAGCATTTTTAACTTCTGATTTTTTATCAAGCAATTTAATTTTAATATTTTTAGAAAAAAAAGTCCGATTGTGCCCACCTCCACCTCAAATTCCTAACACTCAAAGTATGACAACCACAATAAATTATCTGGATGGAGAAAAAGTGTCTATCCTTTGTCAAGAAAATTATATAAATCAGGATGTAGAAGAAATTGTGTGCAAAGATGGAAGATGGCAGTCAATACCACGTTGTGTTGGTCAGTAGTTCATACTTGCTTTATAACAGTCTTTCAAAATGAGTTTCATATACTTCTGGGCTTTGCTTAAATAAAGACGAAGACATTTCTCTGTATCTATTACACCTTATCTTGAAGAGTAAATTACAATTTAGGTACCTAAATCAGTCACCTTTCTTTTACTTCTACTGATAAATGTATTCAGGGAAAAGAAATTGGAATATTATTTAAGTATGAGATAAAATTTTTGTTTATGCATAGATCATGCCTCATGATAAACAGGACAAGAATGAAGGAAGAAATCAAACAAATAATATTTGTTTATATTACCTCAGTTTTAAAACCTCCAATAATATTTGATTTTCCTTTTCAATTTAAACTTTATATTGTGATTTACCCTTTGATCTCTGTATTTTATCTAGAAAAACTTCCATGATCTCAACCACCTCTTATAGAATATGGACATATTCAATCATCTAGATTTTCAGAAGGAAGTAAGGAAGCAGCCAACCCTAGCAGTTACAGCCATGGAACTAAATTAAGATATTCCTGTGAAGATGGTTTCAGGATATCTGAAGAAGATGGGATAACATGCCACATGGGAAAATGGAATTCTATACCTCACTGTGTAGTTGAGGGCAGTATGCAGAACTGATATTCTGTTTTCAGTGTTATTCATTACAAATAATGAATTGTCATCAAAGTCAAGAGGCAGCATCATTTAGATTAATTCATATGTATTTATATGTCCATATAGGAATCATTGTATATCTACTATTAAAAGCAAATTTTACCATGTCTTTTTGTTTCCTTGCAATATGATAGTACTTTTCTTGGCTCCTTAATCTTCAATCTGTTTCCTTTTAACAGTTATGGGTAGTTAGAGAAGCAATAGTCATCTCTCTCATAAATGTATTGATATTTTAGTGTAAGTTTCTGCTCAGATTGTGACAGAGGAACAGACACCCGAATCACGGTTTTAGGGAGACGTTTTGCACCTCCTCTGTGAAGTGACAGTAGTCACTGTGTTATCAGTTCTTTTCAAAGAAACCTACTAAGTATAACAGCCTCTACATAAAATTACATTTTAGAATTAGTGATATGGATTTATTCTTTCAATTTTTTTTAGGAATTCCTTGTAAGCAGCCACCTCCAATTCCTCATGGTGTTCCTTCTCCAAGGTTAGACAGTTACCAACATGGAGAAGAAGTTACATACGACTGTGACGATGGCTTTGGGATTGATGGACCTACTTCTATACAATGTTCAGGAGGAAAATGGCCAAATCCACCAGCATGCAAAATTACAGTGTGTTTAATTTTATTTTATAGATGATAGATATCTTCTATTCAAAGCATTAATGGTTTAATTATGAAGGTAAGTAGCAATTTTAGAATTTCACAGGTAAAATTCTCTGGAAAGTTCTGGGTTCTGATAGAGACCAATAGCCTTAATGATAAGAAAAGATTGTCAACATGAGCCAAATTATTTCCTTTTCTCATCTTCTTGTGTGCACTTCCAGCATCCTCTGCTATACATTCTCAAATTTCTCAACTCTTCCGAAAGCACAGCTGGTCTCCTTCATTAATCTCATTATTATTTACTCTGTTATTATTTTATTAATCCTGTCCTTATAAATATATAATTTTCTAAAATATTAAAAATAATTATATATAACTTAGATTTTGACAGAAGCAAAAAAAGAAGGAAATAGAAACATAATGTTGATGGCTAGTATGAGGAAGAAAAGAACTTAAATGCAAGAAATAAGAATGACTGTTAACTTTACATCTACACTTATCTGATTCTCAGGCTTCTAATATTACTATTCCCACTTTAGTCCTTTCATAAATGTAGAACAATTAAATGCAATTAATTCAAGTCTGCTTGCAAACATATTTTGTGAAGTTATAAAAATATTGATCAGCATTCATCACTTTGATATGGAGCTAAGTATTATTTTAGAATTTATTTATTGGATATTGTATATTTTTAAAGATGTACTGAATAAATACATATTTTTATTTTCAGAAACACATTGTTCTGGATTACCCAGCATTGATAATGCCATACTCCTAGATCAAGAGAAGATATCATATAGGTCTGGAGAACAATTAACATATACATGTCTACAGTATTTCCAAATGGATGGATCAAATATTGTCAAGTGTATTAACGGCAATTGGATAGGAGGTCCAACATGCAAAGGTACTTTCATGAAATTTTAAAATTTAGTAATTGAAGTGTTTTAGACCATAAAATATAGAAGGTTTTGTCGCTAACATCATTTAAAAATGGACATAGAATAACTTTTCAATACTGATTAAATAAATTCATGCCTAAATATAAGGAGCATAGACTGCATGTCCAAGTTAATTTTGGTGCTCGGTGGTTCTCAAAGAGTGTTCCCTGGACCAGCAACAAAGTCATCTTCAAAATTGTTAGAAATGGAACTTCATGGGTCCAACCCGTATCTCCTGAAGCAGAAACTCTGGGGATGGGATGCTTAGACCGTTTTAACAAGGCCTCCAGAGGATTCCATGCACACTTCAATTTGGGAAGCACACCTATTAGCCTTTAATTACTTCACACTCTCCTGAAACTTCTGATGAATAATGCCACTGTTCATTATTGTATATCCTTAAGTGGTTGCCAAAAGATTCATTAGAGTTGTTTTTATTTATTATACATTTATTTTTCTGTTACTTTCTCATATTTCCTGTTTGATTCTTTTTAGCAGTTATATTCCTGTTTCTTTAATTATAGCATTCTTTAAAGTGTGTCCTTAATTCTTACTTATTCTCTAAGGAAGTGCACAACTGTGCATACTTTTCAAAGGGGCTAAATTTCTGATTAATAAGCAGGATGATTGCTAACCCAATCTGTTGTCACATAACCTCTTTATTATGCCAATTTTAGATTCTAAATTCATATTGAATTTATGTAATTTGTAATATTCATTTTGTCATACTCAAAGATTAATTTCCAGGTAAGCTTTCATTTTCACTGACTTCATAAAGACAAAAAAACCCCACCACAACCAAAAAAACCTCTCAATCTTCTCGGGAAGTTTGGGAGAGAGATATTTAAGGATGTACAATTTTAAATCCTACATTGTATAGTACTTTCTCCACTTTTCCTCTATCTTACATAAAAATTTTGTGAAATTAGTAATGATTTACTTAAGAGATTATCTACTGATTTTATATCTTCCCTGAAATTTACATATGTATCTTTTTGAGCAAATCAATTTTATTGATACATATTAATAAAGTATACAATTCATCCAAACTGTAAAATCAATGGTATTTGGCATATAAACATAGTTGTGCATTCATCACTTCCAATCATTGAAATATGTTGAATGTTCTTCATTGAGTTTCTACTGGAAATGATTACGAACTGCAGATACTTTTTGTCTTTCTAATCAGATGTTTCCTGTGTGAGTCCACCTGTAGTGGAAAATGCTAATATTATATCAAGCCTTATGGATGGATATCCACCTGGTGAGAGAGTACGTTATGAATGTATCAAATCTTTTGATATATTTGGGGAAGTAGAAGTGATGTGTCTAAATGGAACCTGGACAGAACCACTAAATGCGAAGGTAGAGTATCTTAATCCAAAATTTTATACAGAATATAGTGGAGTTAAAATATGTTGATATAAATTCATAGTGAAATAGAGCTCAAAGAATGTATTAGGTCCAATGAAAATAAAAAGATGTTGCTAAAAGTCCCCTTCTTTTTGGGGACCATACAGTCTGCCAAAGGGCTGCCAAAACAAAGTACCAGAAATCTGTTGGCTTTTATAAAAGGTACTTATTTGGTACTGTTTTCACAGTGCCAATTTTAAAATCCCCATTAAGTGTTTAAACCAAAATGGTAAATAATTCTAATATATTTATCATGTTGGTGTTGGCATCTGTTGAATGCCTTTTCTCTTTGTAGATTTTCCTCATATTTGATAGGTACAGTGATTTTCAACAGTATCCTGGGAATTTGGGATATTAAGGCTTGAGACCTTGGGTATTACTTAACGCTTCTATCTCATGAGCCTCCACTACTATCATACAGGCTGCAAGTTCAGGCTTCCCCCTGGGCCTCCACTGACCCCATGGGAAAAGGGATAGGTGCCTTGTTATCTCAGGTTACTCCTTGAGTCTCACAGTCCTAGTCTGTTCCCCTCTACCACTTTCTGAGTCTTCTTAGTTACATTTTACATAATATAACCAGCAATTTTAGTTGTAATAGGCAGGAAAAATAGGCAGAAGTATTTTTCACTGCATCTATTCCATTAGAGGATACCAAAAAAAAATCTTTTCATTTTATACAAATTGCATTCTTTGAAAATTTTCAAGGACTTGATGCTTCTCAAGTAATAAAAATGAAAGTCAAGAAAAATATCTATAGACCCAAAGTATGTTATGTAAAACAAGACGCTTTGCCTGTTTATCTAATTATCCTATTTTAAACTATGAATCACAGAAAAAGAATGATATTTAATATTGGAATATTATAAAGGAGACATATCAATTTGTAACATGTGATTTAGTGTGGGGTGATGGGATGGCTGAGAAAGGGTGTAACTCTCACGATATTTGGTAAGAATTTTTGTAGTGAAACATTTCTGTCATAAAAAATCACAGAAGACTTGATATCATATATTGTTCTCTATTTTTATTTGCCTCAATTTAACCTGTTAGTTGATGTGGTCTCTCAATAAATAACATATTTTAGCTTCAAAATCAAAATGTAGGATTCCTCCGGCTATTGACAATGGAGATTTGATTACATTTCCCCGAGCAGAATATGCTCCAGGAACATCAGTGGAGTATCAATGCCAGGCCTATTATGTACTTCACGGCAATGCACATGTAACATGTAGAAATGGGAAGTGGACAGAACCACCAAAATGCTTAGGTAAGTATTTCAATACTCCATGGTTCTTGGAAAATTACAATTTAAAGATAATTTTTGGTATTTATGATAGAATTTAATTGGATTAACAATCTGCTCAGTGCTTGACAGCCAAACATGAATACATGTGGAAACAAAGATTGGGAAATTATTATTCAAAGATAACAGTCATGGAAAGTTTATATATGCAAGATGCTTAAGGTGATAATTCACATATGAATCTTTGATAATAATATCTTACTATCACCCATTAAACGTAATACTTATTTTACACCATTTATATTTCCACAGTTAAAAATCTGCATTAAGCTTATTTTCAAAGAAGTGGTTTAAAAAATGATTTGAGAAAGAATTCCTGAGTCAGTATCTAAGATTCTGTTGAAAACCTAGAAGTCTATGAAAAAACAGTTTTGTGTTAATATTTATGTTCCTTTTTTAATCCTTACAGAGGCATGTGTAATCTCAGAGGAGACCATGAATGAGTATAACATAGAGTTAAAATGGGCACATGGCAAAAAAGTATATTCCAAAAAAGATGATGATATTGAATTCAGGTGTAAATATAGATTTAAGCCAAAGACACCAAGAGCTTCTTTTCGAACAAAGTGTCAGGAAGGGACAGTTACATATCCTAGATGTGGATAAAACTTGGTGTACGTATTCATGTAATTAAAATAAATGCATTCTTTCTGAATTTTCCATTATTAATCCAATTCATCTCTATTTTATTGTCCACATGTCAACTCATTTTATGCATATCAGAATTTGTATTAAATATTAATTGGATGATGTAATTGTAATTGGAGAGACCGCTACCTCACTGCTTAAACATACCACATTAAAATTAGGCAAACAATAATGCTATCTGATATATTTATAAAATATCTACTGTAAAATATTAGGTGCAGTCACCTCAAAGCTTGATTCTGTTCAGCATTCTACTAATACACTCAAAACTTTCTCCAAAATTTCTGAGGCTTTCTGAGACTCTGTATTTCAGAAAGATTGTAAAATATAGGGTGGTCTTCAACTTCAAAATCACATTGCTTCATATGTATGTAAAACCAACTAAGTTATTCCTTATGCAAGAAACGTGGTATCTGAACTTATCAGTTCCTAATATAAGCCTTCTTATATTTCAATAGATAGATACAACAAATATGATGAAATCTGTGATCCTTTACAATATGTCTAGCATACTCCAGGATCCAAACACGTCATAGAGAGGAATAGTATCAGTTGGATATATAAGCATCATAACCATGTCTTAAAAAGAGAGATATTCAACACCAGGTATAGTCATACACACACTTGTTTCTTTGATTACGGAATTGATGTTTATAGAAATAATATTAACATAAATTACAATAAAATATTTAATTGACTATATCTAGTTTAGAAATAATAAGGGAGAGAGTAGATGCTTAACTATTACCTAAATATGTGTATGCAAAAACTTTTCTACATTTAACCATTGAATATGCTATTTAAAAATAAAGATGGCTGGAAAGCAAAGGAATACATGTGGAGAAGGAAGAAGAGCTTGTTTGGGAGGATCTTGAGACATATAACATATTCATGATTTTCTCAGTGTAGAAGGGTTTTGAAAATGATTCAACAAGAAGATTCTGAATTTAAATTTTTGTGTCCACACCTTGTAAACAACTTTAATGAGCGAAATCACTCAGAGCTAGAAATATACTAATTTCTAAAAAACATAAACCTTTAAAGACGGATGTGATCTTATTGCTTGAATTTCAAAGCTACCTCTAGGAACTATAGCACAAATGGAGTTAGACTGAGGAACTCACCCCGTGAAACAGCTGAGCATCTGACTAGGGAGAAGCAAGTAGAGAGCTCACCTCCACTTGTCACCCCTGCCATTCCGTTAGAGACTCAGAATCTCCAAAAAGAACAATATTTTCAGTGTAAGAACACTTTGTAGGTGATCCTGTACATTTAATTTTGTGTCACATCTCAGATACATAGATGATTCATAAGAGCCAGGTGCCATCCCTGAACAGTTACTTCTCTCTTGCAAGAAAAAAACATGATTTTTGAGGTGGTCCTTTGGCATATAATGGCTGTAACGTTTCCCACCAACCATTTTCTATTATTATTGTTAGACACAGTAGCCTACTCACAGTCATGAGGTTTACACAGCAGCCAAGGGAAAATTCTATTTCAATGAAACACCGGAAATACATATTTTCCCTAGCTTGTAAAGTTACAGAGCTTTTAGTATAACAATATAACAAACACTGGTAGAGCAAAAATCTAGATTCAACCATTGTTAAAAAAATTTCCCAAGACATTTTCTGTAGTTATCTCTACTTCTGTAAAAGTCTCTTTGTGTGGGGGTGGGCCTGGAGGGAGTTAACTATGAAAAAATAATTTGCATACATTATAAATTATCCTCTGACATCTTCAACATGAGTCTCCAACAAGGAAGTATATCTGCGTACATAAAAAAGAAATCATTTCCATCTATGAAAGTGGTTGGTAATTCCTTGATAACATCTTCCTAATCATCCCTTATAGGAATAAGGGATGTTACTTAAATTAGAAACTAATCGATGTTCACTCTTTCCAAATGACTGCCTTGCGTTTTCCCTTTCTTTTAAAAGAATGTCTCTCCCCTATATTATTATGTGTTGTTTTTCAAAACATTTGCAATAAAGAAATTTACTATTTAAATGGGAATAAAACTGTTTTGTTATAGAATAGCCCAGTGTTTGCATGTATCATTTTATTACCTGTCTAATTTTCTAAAAGCTGCTGGAAGCAATATACCAGAAATCTGTTGGCTTTTACAATGGGGGGTTATTGGCTTGCAAGCTTACATTTCCGAGTCTGTGAAGATATCCAAATCAGAGTTCATAAGGAGATGCTTTTCTCTCCAAAGACTGGCACGTGGAGGCATCTGCTGGCCTCTCCCTTTTCTTCTGGTTTGCTTTGCTTCATCTTCTGGCTTCCTTTCTCCTGGGTTTCATTGATTTCAGCTCCTTGCTATCATGGCTTTCTCTCTCTGCTCCTGTGGGTTTATCTCTGTGCTGCTGTGGCGTTTCACTCTACTCCCTCCACATTCATCCTGTTTATAAAGGACTCTAAAAAGAAGATTAAGGCTCACCTTGGGTCACATTCTACTGAAGAAATCTAATCAAAAGATCTCACCTACCATAGGTTCACATGCACAAGAGTGCATTAGCCCTAAGGACATGATTTTCTGGAGTCCATCTAATATCAAATCTTCACATTATCTCATGGTGTTATTTATCTTAGTGTTTTTGTCAACTGATTTTCCATAAAATGGAATTTGAATTCAAGGACTACCAGATTTCATTTTGGTTAAAATATTTTCTAAGTGACACCTTCTTTATTAGAGTTCTCCACAGAAACCCAGCCTAAGGATTCACATGCATACACACACATGCATACACACACACCCAAATATATGTGTAAATGTTGACAGATTAATTATAGGAATTGGCTCACCAAACTGTGGGAATTAAGTACTTAGGAATTCCATAGGGTACTCTGCTAGTTGGAAACTCTGATGAAGATGAGGTTGAATTCCCTGGAAAAGCTGTGCAGCTGAATTACAGGGTGAGATTTCTTCTGACATCTGAAATCCTCAGTTGTGCCTTTAAAACCTCAAACTGATTGGATGTGGAGAATTCCCTCATTACTGAGGGCAGGTTTCTTGTTCAATATATAGATGCAACCAGCTGTTTCTGAAACCAACTGACTACAGAATCTAATCCATCTATGAAATACTGTCATAGTAACAATCAAGTCAGAACTTCCTTGACCAAACAGTGGTGCCCCATAATCTAGCCAAGTTGAGGTATGGAATTAACCGTCACACCTTGCCACTTTTTCTTGCATCCAAAAAGGCGGCCTAGATTTTAAGGCGGTCCCCATTAGTAATCCTGATGTGGCTAAACTGACCCACGTGGTGATAGCCAGATAGCTCCTCCAGAAATGATTACAGTTAATTAGCTCTGTACAATTAAATGTAACCATTTGTGAATATATAATTGCCCAGAACCATTCACCTGATGTTTATAGAATAATGCAATAATTTTTCTGCATTTATAAATTGCCATTCTTGGTAAAGATAAGAGTTTCCTACCAATTGTGTTTAAATTTGACCTTTATATAAAAGGGTTTTGTAAATCTTTATTTTCATGATATTTTCCTGTATTTGTGTTGTGTATATCACCAAGGATTTATGGATTTTATTTATTCATCGTCTCCTAAGCAAGTACAATCATCATTCTTTCTGAAATTAAAATTTTCTTATATATAAAAGGGTTTTGTAAATCTTTATTTTCATGATATTTTCCTGTATTTGTGTTGTTTATATCACCAAGTATTTATGGATTTTATTTATTCAGCGTCTCCTAAGCAAGTACAATCATCATTCTTTCTGAAATTGAAATTTTCTTATATTTGTTATAGAGTGCCTCTCAAAGCTGGCTTCTGATTGCTTTTCACATATCTCCATGGACTTTGGTCTTTTCTCCTCTTTGTACTATAATACAGTGTTCCAGTCCGTAATGTTCTGACCAATACCTGTCATCAGGTTTCTTAGCAAGTAGCTCTGATTCTCTGTATTAGAGAATGTTATTTAGAACCCAAAAAGTGTTTGCTATTATTGCTAGTTGGGAGTGTTAAACACTATTCCAATGTCATTAATTCCAGGGTCTCCAGAAGGCCAGATATTTCAAATATATATGAAATTTAAAATTTCTCAGTTTCTTTTGAAATTTACAATTAAAGTTTAATAATACAGTTTTTTAAATTAAACTTTTAGCATATTTTCTCTCATTTCTCTTTAGTTATTTTTCTTTTACAATACTTTAGAGAGGGATATCACAAGTAAAATGAAAGCATTATCGTTATTAGTTATATGAAATAAATAGATAAAATTACATCTTTATTACTGTGTAACATTATGGTGGGTTCAACTGATCATAATTACTATTTTCCAATGGATTTACACTCATTTCCAATGATTAGTTTGAGATAAACTTTGGTTAAATGTGCTCAGGCTCCAGAATCAGAATTTCTGTATTTAAAAATGTCATTCTAACCCCCACCTCTCTAAAACTGTTACCACAAGAGAACCTCTTATTTTTTCATTCAGCTTAATAATAAAAACTTTACAGCCCCACCCCAATACATATGAATTCATTCTTCTGAGTGGTTTTATTACTGTATTGATAAAGTTTTCCATTTATATGCCTTAGTTTGTTTTCAGAGTAAGTTTTGTTTTCTCATCCCTTTTTAAATCTAAGACTGTCTTTTTTTTTTTTTAAGATTTATTTATTTATTTATTTATCCCCCCTTGCTGCTCGTGCTTGCTGTGTCCATTCGCTGTGTGTCTTCTCCGTGTCTGCTTATCTTCCCCTCGCTGTGAGGTCCCGCTGCATCAGCCCATTGCGCCGCGCTGGCCGGCCTATAGCTAATTTGTATTCCTTTAGTCAAAATTATGCCCAGGGTTCCTGTTAATTTTGAAGAAGGCGGAAGGTCTCCTGTGTGTCTAAACATCTTCTGGTCGTGTTAAATTAGATATTCATTTCTACATGGTCTGACTTTAGTTATTCATTGGGTTACTTAGCGACCATGTAAATTTTTCCACCAGATTCAGGTTAACTTTACTTTCTCTTGTGCCAGCCCACCCCTCACATTTGTTCTGCTCTTTTTTGAATTTTTCCACTTTTTTGACATGAGAAAAGTCCTTTAACAACAACCAGTGCAATGAATCTGATAAAACTTCTCTTACAATATCTTGACTAACTGTGTGTAGGTGCAAGGGAATGGTGGTGGTGGTGAGGGCACACTGTGGGAGCTAGCTGATGACAGCATTTATCATGCAATGGATCAGGAATATATCAAATAAAACATGTCGTTGAGGATTAACTGCCCATACTTGACTTTTACCGGACCAAAGTCCGATCATCCCTATAATGTTTAAGGATTCTAATTCCATTATAGCCCTCCCTACAGTAATATCTGGACGACAGAGAAGAGCAACCACAGAGCACTTCAGGGTAGATAGCGTTAGTCTTACAAATTTATTTCACACAGTCCTTGCTAAAGGAGTGTCTTCTGGACATTTCTGGGGTGGGTGGGCAGGTCTCACCTGGTAAATCCATTCTATAATTCCAAAGTTTCCAAGCCTTTGAACTCCCTCTTCTAATGTATACCAGGGCAAATCGGGTATCTCAACCTCAGATATGCTAGAACATCTTTTGGTCCATGTTTCAGTCAGCCACCTGAACAAATGTTTAGCACCCTTTCTAATTCCCCGAGCTGCAGTATTGAATCCAGAATTTCTGCTTAGTGGGTCCATATTAATAAATTCAGCATGATACAACCATATATACCTTCTACCATTATCCCATTCCCTTAGAATTCCTTCTGACACATATTACCCTGATTTCTGTCAATAGATGTTGTTAAACTCATGTAATTCTTTCAAAATATAGCGTACTTCTTCATGGGTGACACTTTGTATTTTACCTTTGGGGGCTTGCTGTGATCTTAGTCTAGTAATAGGTCTCAAAGAGAGGAGGATTGGTGGAGGAGGGTAAGAAGAAGTATTAGAAAAGCCAACCATTTCTGGTATTCTCCATTGGAAACCCATAGGCAAACAAAAAGAGTTGTCTACAAAATCCAAAGAGGTCAATTAAGCATACTGCCTCTTATTTGGTCATAGCTGGGGCCAGATATAATAGCTTATCCTTTACTTAAGAAGGGATGCTACATGCCCCACACCACTGGACAGATAGAAATTTCACTGAAGTGGAACACCCATGTATTTTTATTGGTTTTGTCTCCCATCCACTGACAAGCAAATGCCTTATCAGTATGTCTAAATTAGCTGTTAATTCTTGCTCACTAGATCCACTTAGGTCCAGTCAACATCATATCATCAATATAATAGACAAGTGTGATGGTCTTGTCACAGGAAGATATGATCAATTTCCCTGCAGATAATATTATAACATAGGGCTCGAAAGGTGATATACCTCTGAGGAAAGACATTGAAGGTATATTGCTGTCCTTGACACCTGAAAACAAATTGCTTCTGGTGGTTCTTACTAACAGCAATTGAAAAAAAAAGAATTTTCCAGATAAATAGTTGCATACCATGTACTAGAAGATGTGTTAATTTGCTCAAGCAATGATACCACATCTGGAACAACAGCTGCTGTTCACCACCTTGTGAAGTTCACGGTAATCTATTGTCATCCTCCAAGACCCATGTGTTTTTGCACAGGACAAAGAGGAAAGTTGAATGGAGGTATGTTGGGGAGCAACACCTGTGCATGCTTCAAGTCCTTAATGGGGAAACTGATTTCTGCATTCCTTCCAGGAATCCAGTATAACTTTTGATTCACAATTTTGCTAGGTAGGGACAACTCCAGTAGCTTCCACTTGGCCTTTCCTACCAAATGGCCCTCACTCTACAAGTCAGGCAACCAATGTGGAGACTCTGCCAGTTGCTGAGTATGCCTATTTCAATTATGCATTCTAGAACTGGGGGAATAAACACCGAATGGGTCTCAGGGACCCACTGGTCCTACTCTGAGATGTAACTGAGCTAAAACTCAATCGATTACCTAACCTCCATAAGCCCCGACACTGACTGGTGGATCACAGTGATGTTTTGGGTCTCCTGGAATTAAAGTCACTTCTGAGACAGTGTCTAATAATCCCTGAAATGTCTGATCATTTCCTTTTCCCCAATGCACAGTTACTCTGGTAAATGCTGTAGGCATCTTCATGTAAGGCTGGGAGGAAGATTAACAGAATTAATTTTTGGGAATGCAATAGGGTTCTTTCCTGGGGAACTGGCCTTCCCCTCATTGAAGGGCCTCTGGGTTTATAAACTGTTTCTTGTCTTGGAATTGATTAAGGGGTCCTGACTCTCAAGTTAACCTTGTTTTCACTTGACCTAGTGCTCCTTTGCTTACATACATCAAGTAGGAATTCAGTAGTTGTCCATCTATTTTACTTCTTGGTACCCCATGATCTATTAGCCAACTCCATGGGCCTATGAGACTTAGACTCTTTTGATTGTTGCCTTCAGTCTTCTTTTCATTGTGGTAGTCATGCCCACCTTTTCTTTGGTGATTAAGCTCCTGCCACTTGACTTCTGCCAACCAAGGATCCAATTCTTCCAAGTTCAGGGACAGCAGTTCCCAATGTAATATCTGACCTACAGAGATGAGTAACCATAGAGCTCTTCAAGAATGAGGAGATCACAAATTTATTGTTCACATTCCAGGGGTGGTTGAGCAAGTCTTCTACGAGAAAAACATTCTAACATTGCAATTTCTCTAAGCCTTTGAATCCCTTCATCTACATTATACCAGGGCAACTCTGTAATCCTGACCTCAAATAATGTCAGCCATCTTGTTATCCATGTTTTAGTCAGCCACCTGAACAAATTCTTGGAGCCCTTTCTAACCCCTCAAGCAACAGCATTCAATCCGGAATCTCTGCTTAGTGGGACCATATCAATAAATTCAGCTCAATTCAGCATCATATTCCTTCCACAATTATCACTAACCCTAAAAATCCATTTCCACACATATTGCCCTGATTTCTGTCTATATAAATTGGAAAATTTCATACAGTTCTTTTGGAGCATAGCATAAATCCTCATGAGTCACACTTTGTATTTCACCTGTATGGGCTTGTTGTGGCTTCAGTCTAGTTATAGGTCTGGAAGAAAAGAGGAATGGTGGGGGTGGGTAATGAGAAGCATTAGAAGTGCTTTGCAAGCCAGTTACCTCAGGGCATTCTATTGCAGTTTTATCTGGTGGGGCAGGATTAATCTCTTCATGTTGGGGATAGATGGCAGACTCCTTGGGGCAGACTGGAAGTCAGGTGACAGACTCCTCTGGGCAGGCTAGAGATCCCTTGGCTGTCTCCTCAGGGCAGGGCATTACAGGTTTGTCTGGAAAAGTCTTAGCACACTTTAGGGTTTCAAAGTCCCCACTGCCATCATCATCAATCCATATATCTCCATCAAGCTCTCAGAATTCCCCTCTTTTCCAATCAATGCCCTCACTTTAACAAGAGACACTTTGCAAGGTTGAGGTTTTGGTTTCCATTGCTCCACTACTAGTGCAATGAGACTCTGGGTCTGGTTTTCAGCAATCTCAAATCTGTGGCTGCATGAAAAAAGATTTTCTTTCAGGGCACACATAGAGACTTTCACATCTTTCCAGTGGTGCTTAACTTGCAAATTTGAAGGTTTCAGCTCATCTCTATCTTTTGTAACTGTATCCAGCATCATTACGAGCAAGCAGCCAATGTTATTGTAACTTTTAAGCCCACAGAAATCTGTTGTGGTGTCAAAAATACTCTCACCCAGAGCTTTGCCTCTTATAAGCATGGAAGTAGTCATATCCTGTGTTGACACGTTGCATTTCCCTATTGTCAGCTCATGCCATGGACCTTGTCAGTGGCTTCTGGATTATTGGAAAGATCTTCATTAGTGCCTCTGAATGTAATAAGAATAGAGAGCCAATTGCAAAAACCCCAGAACCAATTCAGAAATCCCACTTTTAAGGTTCTATTTCTGAAGAACCACTAATAGGACCAATCTATATTAGTCAGGGTTCTCTGGGGAAATATAACTGACAAGAGATATCTCTAAATAGTATGAGATTTTATAAAATTATTTCATGCAACCAAGGGAATGCATGAGCCCAAATCCCTTAGGGCAGCTTGCAAGCCAGGAAATCCAATGAAAGCCCTTGATGAGTTCCCCAGGAGATACTGGTGTCTGAAGTAGAGATGGAACTTCTCTCCCTGAATGCTGAAATCACTTCTCCTTTTAAAGTCTTCATCTGATTGGATGAGACTCATCACTCACAGCAATCTCCTCAGTTGATTGTAGATGTAATCAGACATAGATTCAATTAATTCATTGATGATTAATGTGTGGGGAAAATCCTTGCCTTACAATTAGCCCGGTGCTTGCTTGACCAAAGAACTGGACACATTACCTATCCAAGTTGG
>JAQZBX010020540.1:19145-33027 GCA_029593785.1 Cabassous unicinctus
TTTTTTTTTTTTTTTTGTATTCACATCCGTCTCCAAATTTCATGGCACCTGTTTGCATGGGCCATAATACTCAATGGATCTTAGAAGAATTACTGACTTTAAGTTACTTCAACTTTTGTCATATTATGGGAACTTAAATGACAACTTACAAACTCTTTACATAGCGAAGGTGAAACACAACTTTCATGATTTTATTGTAAATTTTTACTTTTTATCATAATAAAATGTTTCTGTTTGAATATTAAATGCTATTAAATATAAATTATGCTTTGATAACATCATAAACATCACTATTATTCTCTGTGCATTTCTGCCTTTCTCTCTTTTTTCTACATGTCTAGCCAATTTTAGTACATCAAAATATTTTAGTTTTTGGAGCTAGTGTATTTAGGTATGTTTGTTGCATACACTTAATAAATATATTGAGCATTTCTTTCTTTGAATAGCCATGTGAAAGCTATTTATATTTATAGTCTTGACTGATACATTTGATGTTAATGCTGTTGTAATACGATATATTTCATAATTACTGTGTTTCATTTTCTATTTAAACATTAGAAAGTTTCTTCTTCTGTCCTAGTTTTCTACATATCTATATAAGTGTACATGTGTATACATATGTATACATATAGATATCTACATCTGTGTAATTTCATATTTACTTCAATCACCTTTTTACTTAATCAAAATTTGTTGTCTGCTATTTTAGGTTTAAATGTTATATACAAGATCTCATATATTTCCTAGTCCATAAACTTATTAAACTTGCTCTCTGAATTTTTGCACATTTAAATGTATTTTTCTGTAGCCTTAGTACTTGAAGTACTTGTAGACTGGGTTAAAAAAATCCTCAGTTAATATTTTCTTTGCATAAATTTCATGAAAATGCTTTTCCGTTGTTCCCTTTCTTTTTTTTGGAAAGCTTTGAGAAGTCTGACGTAGGTCTAATTCTTTTTCTCCTGTAAGTACCATGGAAAATCTGATCTTATTTTATCTTTAAAATCTACAGGAATTTTTCACATAGTTAATTTGCAATGTGTACCTTGATGTAACCACTCTACAATCATAGAATATTTTAATCATCTCAAAACAAAATGTTTCTTCATACCTCTTTGAAATTATTATCTATCCTTGAAGACTCAGTAGAAAAATAATATGGTCAAAATGGTTAAACTTTAGACTCATTGTATAATGAGGATTTTAATGCAAAGCAATAACTCTTCACTGGAAATTTTCACTGAAAATAGTGAACATTTATTTAATGTGGTTAAACATGCTCTCTTGCTCTTTTGCTCGCTCTCTCTTTTTCCATGTATATATATGCCCTAAATGAAACTAATCTTAAGGATACAGCCTGATGATTTTAATACTTGATTCACACATAACTACCACCAAGAATAAAATAGACAAAATTTCCACCACAAGATAAGCCCTCTGCCAATTCCCAGTCTTTAGCAAACAAATTCTCCCTAAGTAACTACAGTTATGATTAGTTTTTCCAGTTTTTTTTAACTTCTTATCAATGGGATTATATTATATACACTTTGTATGCATGTTTGGTTGGCAACTTTCACTTGAATGAATAGTTGCGATTATTAACCAAGTTGTTGGCTATGGCAGTATTCTTGTGTAACTGCTGAAAGGCATTGCAATGTTACAAATGGTTATCCATTCTCCTGCTAATGTCATTAGGACTATTTCCTTTTCTGCCTATTTTGTGTAAAGATACTATGTACAGTGCTGTATGTATCTTTTTGTGGGCATACTCTATGGTTTCATTTACAATATCTAAATTGCCGTGTGTGAGTCATAAGAAAGGTGTACATTTAACTTTAGTGGTAGTTATTGACAGATTTCCAAAGGAACAATATTTTAATCTTAGGTTGCCTTAAAGCTATATACTGAAGAGAAAAATGATCTTATAGGCTTTATTTTGATCCTATGATGAATGTCTATCATTATTTCAATGAAACACTGAATTAATTACCAACTTATAAATCTTGATACAGGTAATATTACTTAACCATATTTATCTTATTTTTCTGGACTTTTTATAATCTATTTCATTGCATTTTCTTGTACATATTTGAGTTATCATATCAACTTCAGCGAATGGCCTGCTTGCACTATTTTTATTTTCCAGGATTGGACGGGATATTTACAATCTGTAGATTGATTTGGGAAAACTTGAACTGTTCAACAATAGTGAGTTAAGAGCTACCAAGACTCTTTTCATATATGACCTGTATCTAATCACAAATCTTGATATCCATAGAAAATCCTACATAATCTAGATAAAAAATTATTACAGCTAATATGTAAATTTATCAAGGTTACCTGATTAATAATCAATATGCAAAACTCCATTTTAATTCTTGAATTCCTGAGGTTGGAAGTGTTAGATCCCAGTTCACTGAGGCTCGGAGACAGACCAAAATTCAAGCAGGGAAAAATTCAAGCACAGTAGTTTACTAGATCACCGGCATGGTGGGGAACTGAAGTGAGACTTCAGCCCATGCAGGTTGGGATTGCTTCTTTTAGGCTGTGGTAACCACACGGGTTTACAGAAGGGGCATGAAAAATGTGGCACGCAGATATAGGGTAGAAGATTTCTGTCTTTTGCCCTGTTGGGAGGAGGTCTTGGGGAGGGGGTGATGGACGTGTTGGTATGTTAAACATGATATTTGATAACATTGTGATATTCTCATGGGTGGTTTTGAGATTAGTACATCCTGTTGAATCAGGGTTTTGAGCTATCTGTTATCAGGGCAGGGGAGATTTGCCGGCACCCCGGAGTTGCTGGCGAGCTACTTTGCCAAATAGGGCAAAGAGCAAGGAGACATTTCCCTAAATAGAATAATCTCTGCTCATTTTAGACTTTGAGGTTTGAAAAAGGCCTTTTTATTTACATAAACTTGAAAATTAAAAATTAATAATAAAAAATAAGTACTTTTAGGACCCTTAATATAAAGAAATGATAAAATTCTTTAAAAGAGCACTACCATTGAAAACAAGAATGGAAACCAAAGCAGGTAGATATATATATAAATCAATTAGAAAGCCAGAAAATGAAAACTCAGATCATAACAAAATAAAAGAAAAATTAGCAGGAAGAAAAATCATCTTTCAAAAAGATATGTATTGAATAGAAAAGCAGGACTGAGGAATTCACACAGAAAGCATGAGAGGTAAAAGCTGAAGAATGAGAAGGGCCTGATATGCACAGAGTTCACAGTGTACCTCTAGTAGCATTTCCAGGTAAAGAGAAGAGAATGACTGTTGCATCAGCACTATGAGAAGCAATAATTGCTGAAGATTTTTGAAAGTTGAAAACAGACATGAGTCCTCAAAATGTGATTACATATCAAGGACTGAGGAAGGTATTTAAAATAAATCCAACCACAGACACCACATAATGAAAGTGCAGAATTAATGGCTAATTAGAAAAATGTAATGTGATACCCAAGAGAAAAGGGCCTACAAAATAATAATTACTTTGTCAGTAGACCTTTCATCAACAAAATAACATGCCAGTAGACGGAGTCAACAAATCTTCAAAGGACTGAAGGAAAACAAATATCAGACCATTTCCAGGGAATCTACCACTCAACAATGAGGATGAAATAATATTTTCCAATAAAGAAGGAGAGGCTTCCTGATTCAGAGACTTAAGGAAAGAACTAATAATGCATGTTCTTCAAATTCAAATGTAAATCGAAAATATATTGTGGGATGAGGGGAAAACAACATTAATCAATTAATCCCGCAATAATGCACAACTTCACAAATTTAGTATTGTTGCATGAGAAATAAAAAACTGAGTTGCAAGGCCATAAAAGTTTAATTTGGGGTCTTAGAATTGCAATTTGGGAAGCACAGTTTTAGATAGCAACCAAACTGTTTCCTGTTTGGGGCTTTCAAGCAATGGTTTTTAAAGAAAAAGAAGGTCGTATAAATTGTTTGTAAAAAATTCGGGGTATTCCATATGTCCTTCAAGTTAGACATTTCATTAACTCATTTATCTTGGATCTAGATCTCCTTAGAGTTCTGAGAATCCATGTTGCTTATAGTTTCACACACTTTGGCAGTTTAAATCAATAGTTTTCTGGACATATAAATCGTGTGTACCCTTGCCTGTTTAGAACTTCATATTAGTGGGACTATACTCTATTTACATTTCTGGGTCTCACATTTTTTACTCAGCAATTTATCATTCTTTCTTTAATGGTTATGGAACTTTTCAATAAACATTGGTGTGTCCTCAATGACTGAGGATATTCCACTCTGCTTTTTTTTTTCTAGAAACTTTATCATTGGAGAGTCATTATTATGTTTACAACGCAACTTAAATTGCTTTGTGTGGTGTGACAAAGTGGCCAAGGTTCAAATTTGTTTATCAAGTGTTATTCCACCACCTCTGGGGAAACTTCAAGTCCCCGGAATTGTGTTGGTAGATAAAACAAGTCATCTATGTGTGTGGATCAGTTTCTGGGCTCACTTCTGTTGCATTGATCAGTTTCTCTTATATTATGCGAAGGCTAGACTGTTTTGAACAGTAGTATCTTTATTATGTCTTGATATCTTCTACTGAAAATATTTCACATTTGTTCTGCTTCTTGATTGCCTGGTTGCCTTGGCCTTATACGCATGTGAGTTTTCATCATCATGTTATACATATATGAGTATATATAAAAATACATATATTTGTGGGTGTATATATATATTTCAACTTGGTCATATTAAAAACATAAATTTAAATGGGCAGAAATGACATCTTAACCATACTGAGTCTTCCAACTGATAAATACTATGGGCTTCTCTTTGTTTTTGTTTTTAAATATATCCTCAGCAGTGTTCTGCCATTTTCAATATAGAGTTGAGGCAGGTTAGTATAGGAAATGAGGTACAGGTGGTCAGAATAAAGCCTTAACAGCTGGGGCCCCAATGCTCAGACCGTAGCCACGAGACCCCACCCCAAAACCCCTTAAGTGGAAGCAGCTGCTTGAGAACAAAGCTGTAACTGTTACAGCCAAAAAGTCTGCCAAGACCCTGGTCATAAGGTCCTATTTGAAAGCTCAAAAGAAGCCCCACATAACTCCAAACAGAAAGGCTTCCCTTTTGGTTCCCTGAAAACAACAGGTGAAGGTAGACAGGCAACAAATCGGGACAGCAGATAGCTGAGAATCTTCCTCAATATGGGCAGAGAGGAGGCAGAAAGGCCTGAAACAGGCCTACCGCGGGGCCCCACCTTGCGCATCTCACCCTGTAGTGTGCTCGAACCCATGTCTCAGGTGTGTACTCTCACTCGTTCTCATTTCTCAATAAGCCTTTTTACTGGCCTATTTAAACTGACACATCTCTGATTTCTTTCTTGTGATGAATCAAAGAACCAAGGAACCCAGAACGTTCTTTTAAAAGAGACAGAAATATTTTGTTAAATTCATTTATATTTTAAGTTTTTAAAATATTTGAAGGCTATTGGTCTTTCAGGTTTCAGTTTACATTTCTGTGTTACTAGTAGAAAAAATAATTCTTCTGTATTCTAAGTTTCTTTCTTATTTTTTTGAATTATGTAAGTATTTTACTTAGACTATTGTTTTAGTATTTTACCACTTATATTCCTTTTATTTTTTTTCTCCTTGCTTTAGTGAATTAGTAAGAACCTGAATTGATCCTTCTTTTATCATTATTATGAACTACTCTTTATTATTCTCTGGTGTTTCTATTTTTTTAAATTTTATTCATGTTATTAATGTAACCACCTCAATTTCTGCCATTTTATCTTTAAAGCCAATTCCTGAGACACAGGGGTTTCAAAGAGAGGAGGAGTTTTATTGGTTTTACAAGCATTGGAGCACCGTGGCCTCATGGTGCAAAACTGCCTCCCTGTTATGCACCAATTGTAATATTTTATAACCTCAGGGTCCTAATGAATTATTGGGTGGAGCTGAACACAGAATCCTTCATTAATCAATATGAAGGCCCTAAACAAGACTGACAGGGGTGGGGTAGCAAACCAGGATCAATCACAAGGATTTGGGATAGGGGTATATAGAATGAAGGTCAGTTACAAGGTCTTTCATATGGATATTAAACAGGTGGGTGGAGTGGTTACCATCCCAAGAGTAAGTATACACAAATGTGAGTTCAATCTAGAATTACCATCACAACAGTAAGCATATTGAAGGGTGAGGTTAAGTCTAGAGTAGCTACAAATAGGGGTGGGAATACTCTAGCCAGCTTCAGTAATTTCCGGTATTAAGCTTTTGCTGTTTTATAATATAAAGGCATCTATTCAATGATTTAATAATCATAATTATTTGTTAATTCTTAACCCATGGTTACAGTTTCATCTAGCTATGATTTTATTTTTAATAAGCCTCTCAAATTTCACTGAGTTTAAAATCTGTATTCAATATCATAATCTCTTTTCATTGCTGTACTTAGCTCAATTTATTTAATCACAATTATCACTAATATTCGAAAATTGCTACCATGCTACCAATTGCTTCTTCTTCTTCTAATAGATTGGTAAGGAAAAGTCACTGCAGCCTTCCCCCTCCCCCTTTTTCTGGCAAGAATCTCCCGCCTTAGAACTGGAACCTGCACTTCTGGCTCTGTAAAACTGGCCGCTTGATTTCGTAACCTGCAATTCTGCTTCTGTAAACAGGCCTACTTAGTTGCCTAAGGTAAAGGAAAATTCCACCTGCCAACTCGCTAGCCAATGAATGGGAGCCTGCAGACCCCAATAAAAACTCCAGAAAACTGGGTCTGGGGGCCCACAATTTGGAAACCGCACTTTCCTCTGGGCCCATGTGCGCAATAAAGCCTGGTTTCTCCGCTCCCTCCGAGTGCCGTTTTGAGTTTCTCATCGGGACAGCCACAACAAGATAACTTTTCTCATTTATTTATTACTACAATTCCATTTATCCTGCATTTTTTCAGGTTATTTTAATCATTTTTAGTATTTCATTTGACATAGTGTATTGGCTATTATACAACCATTTTTATCATTTGACCATTTTTTAGGGGTTGATCTAGATATTAAACAAATTCATTTCCCCCATGTAAAGAAAGCATAAAGGGGGGTTTATTGAAAGAGACAAACTGTTTTAGAGCAGAGAGAGAGCAAACCTAAAATGGAGTGAGAGTCTCAATAGCCATCTGGTCACATGCTTAGAAAGGCATTTAGGGATACTCCAACTGGGGATTACAATGCTTAACCATCATTAAATTTTCTTTATCTAGGGGTGCTTTACAAGAAGGGAATAATATGGTATTCTAGTGCAGTCTGTAAAGCTATCTCTACTGGACCCATTCTGATTAGCTATCACTACTGGACTTTAACTGGCTTATCCTAGTTGTGTTAAAGTGTAATTCTGTAAGGCGTGTTCCATTTTCTCAGAAAGGGCAGGGAGGCAATCGTTTCTGTCTTCTGGAAAATCATTTCTGGGAGAGCAGTAGCTCCAGGTAATGGCCAATGCAGGCGCCATTTTATTTTACTTAATATAGGGCTTGCAAAATGCATCTTTAAAGGATCAGAGACTAGGTAAAGTTAAAATTTCACTATTTCATGTGATCAGTTAACACCATGAACACTTGCTAAATATTTCAATCCTTGCTGTCCCTATTAGGTTAAAACTAACATTCTTCAGCAAGGTAACCACAGAAGTCCAGTTAATCTTGGTGGCAGCTCTGGTTTTCAATTATGCTGACAGCATTTATCTTCAGATGCTTTGGTATTTATAGCATTAACCACAGCTGCATCAGTTTACAGTTACTAGCATTATGGTCAGAAAACTGCTCAAGTAATAAATGTCAGATGAAAGTCATTGATCATCATTAGCAAAGAAGCAGTGTACCTCACTGGCAATAGGGCCAGTTAGAAATCTACTAGAGTTTCCCCATTTTGGGGCTCATCTTGAAAAAAGACTTGTCAGAACAAACCACGTGATCAAACTTGATGTGCATTGAAAATGAGCTTGATCATGGGCACATGTGGAATTTCCTATGTAATTTTTGTGTTTATTGGAAAAAAATTTTGCAAATCCAATACTTGATAAGGGACTTGTTTCTAGAATATATAAATCACTATTACAACTCAACAATAATGAGATCAATAACTCAATTATAAATACAGTAGATTTGCAAAGACAGTTCTCCAAAGAAGACATACAAAAATGGCCAGTATGCACATGAAAAGATGCTCAACATCATCAGTCATGAGGGAAATGCAAATCAAACCCTGAAGTAGATATCACTTCATACCCACTAAGGTGGCTATAGTAAAAAAATAATAAGATAATAAGTGTTGAGGATATGGAGAAATTGGATGCTCATACACTGCTGGTGGGACTATAAAATGGTGCAACCGCTTTGGAAATCTGTCTAGCTGTTCTACAAAAAGTTAAGCAGAGAATTATCACATGATCCAGCAATTCCACTCCTAGATAAATACCCTGGAGAAATGAAAGTATACGTCCACAAAAAAAAAATGTACATGAATGTCCATAGCAACATGATTCATAACAGCCAATAAGTAGAAATAACCCAAATTTCCATCAATTGATGAATGTATAAATAAAATGTGATATATCCATCCAATGGAATATTATTTGGCCGTAAAAAAGAACTGAAGTACTGATACATGCTACGACACAGGATGAACCTTATATACCTGGTATTGCTAAGTGAAAGAAGCCAGTCAAAAAGGCCACCTATTGTATGATTCCATCTATATGAACTGTCCAGAATAGGCAACTCTATAGACATGGAAAATAGATTAGTGGTGGTTGGGGAATGGGGAGTGACTGCTGATCAATATGGAATTTCTTTTTGGGGTAATGAAAATGCCCTAAAATCAATTGGGGTAATGTGGTAATGGCTACACAACCTTGTGACCATACTACAAGCCATTGAATTTTAGACCTTCAATGAATTATTTTGCATGTGAATTATATATCAACAAAGCTATAATTTAAAAAATAACAGGACAATTAAATACAAATAAAGCTCTAATGTAGAATTTAGAAAAAACGAACCTTGCAATCATGTTTTTTCTTATACCATCACAATTTGTGCTGTTCTGTATTTACTTCGGTAGGTAGCAACAACAAAAAAATTTTTTAACCTCTCCATTGTGTCATAGCAAATTAAAGAAAGGGAAAGTATATGTCTATACTCACCCATATTTTACTATTTCCAGTGATCATTCTTTTCCAGAGATCTTAGTTTCCAGTGTCAGTGTTCGTTGCTGTAGTGTAGATGTGATACAAAAAAGTCTCTGTGCCTAGATTTACATCAAATGTGTTTAGGTGACTATTGTTTCCGAAGACTATTTCTGCAAGATATACAATTCTCTTCTGACATTTCTTTTTTTTTTTTGCATTTTAAAGATGCTGTATTATACTCTACTAGCTCCATTATTATTAATTTTTTCTGAAGAGAACTCTGCTGGTAGGATTAGCATAGTTTCTTTACCAGGTTACTTTTAAATATTCTCTTTGTCTTTGGTTTTCAGCATTTTTACTATTCTGTGTCTAATTACGATTTTTTTGTATTTATTCTTCTTGGTAATAGCTGAGTGAGGATAATCCACTAAAGGGAGGCAAGGTCTGTGTGATATCATTCTGAAAGAAAGGAAATTATACGTGTCAGAATAAATTGTGTCCCAAATAAAATATTTCTCAAAGGACCTTAGTTAAAGAATATTTAAATGCCAAGAGTGTACTGAATCTCTTTTCCTAGCTAGGATGATCTAATATGACTTTAGCAAAAAATCAGTTAGCTTTCGTAAGCCCGTGAAAATACACGTGTTTGCTAGGGTCCACATAAGCTAGTGTTTTTCATAGACTCGAAGTAATGAAGAAAGACAAAGGGGTAAAGGAAAAAGAAGCTTGTGGTGACACGATCTGAAAGTTATTCACATATGATTCAACTGTCAGGGAACAATCTCACTGATTTGTAAGAAATGTTATGTTTTATTAATAGTATTTTATATTACTTTGGAGCCAATCCATTTCTGTTCCCACAGAAAGTTGTACAAATACATACCTGGTGATGAATTTGAGAAATCCTTGTGAAAACATGGCCGGGAATTATTTAGAGATACTGCAAGACTCTTTGAACTTTGAGGTTTATTTAATGACATCAGTTAACTAGCTTCATTAAGTGCACTAAAATTGAGTCACACTTGACAACTGCCACTGAAACGGGTTTCAAACCCAAAACAGCATAACAGGAATAAATGTATTTATGTATTGTCAGGAATATCTAACATGCTGTTCCTCAACCATGTCATACCTACCTTGTGGGTTTCCAATGCTGAAGGGCAAGCTAGGTTTAAATCCGTTCTCAACACTAAGCTTTACTTGTACTTATAGCTTCATGCAACATTTGCTTTCATGTGATTATAGTGTGGGATGAACTGACTTGTAGGAATATTCTGTATTTGAGAGCATAATAAATAAAGAATATTCCTATGGGAAAATCACCTCATATTCACCTAAGATGAATAAAAATAAATTTAGTTTTCTTTTTTTTTTTTTCCTTTGGCACACCAAAGTGTGAAAAGCCACTCAATACTGTGTATGAAGACATGTGAATGCACTCATAAAACCTTCACAAGAAAAGCTAGATTACTACTCCAGAACGTTCTGAGGATTCTTATTTGTAATACAAGGAAATTTGGCAGAGTGTGGATATCTTCCTAATATTAATTGTGGAGATGGTTTCACAGGTTCATGTCAAAACTTATAGAATTGTGTATTTTAAAGCAGTGCAGTTTATTATATGTCAATTATATGTACAAAAGCTGTTTAAAGGCATTAATATCGACAATAACATTAGCAATATGTAAAACGAAATATCTCTTCTAACAAAAATACGAAAATATAATTAGTTTTTAGTCAATTTCCAATAAAATTTTAATAAAGTTCTCTGAGTTAAATGTTAAAAGGAAATTGTTGAATCACTTCCTTTATTTAAAATATAAATTATTATTATATTATTTTAAAAGTCACTTTCTTTATTAACCTAGTCCTCTCATTTCCAAATTATTTTAAGTGAAACCTCTGGTGAGTTTTAGGATCTGTCCTTAAATTCTATGTGTGAATACAATATATATCATTGTTCCAGAATCTTAATTTACTGGAGGAAAATTCATTTACAAAACCTTTTGCAGGCTGCACTTAGTAGGTTTTTTCATCTATTTGCGCAATTCCCTTCACCGTCAACACTAACCAACAATTCCCTTCACCGCCACTATATTCCCATTTAGTCCTAAATGTCCCAGTTAAAAGCACCCTTGTTCTCCAATTCACATATAATGAGCAGTCGTTAGTTGAACTGTTACATGTGCTATATATAAAAATACAAATTAACAGAAAAAGTTAAAGAAAAAAGTCTTCTGTTGAGGTAATGTGTTGAGCTTAGAAGAAAATCAACCAACTTTCTCAAATGTACTATAAAAATGAATGAAAAAAAAAGGAATCATGATATTTATCCATTTTTTGGAAAAGATTAAAAATAATTGTAATTTTTTTTCATATGTTCCACACACCTATGTATCTACATACATATTTCTAGATGTCATTCATCATAAATTAGAAGCTAGGTCATGCTGATATTTTTGTTATCACTGATTTTTTTCATGAATTTTTTAAAATTTATATTCTCTTTACTTTAAATGTGAAAGGCAAAGGGTAGGAGAGTACAGGAAGTGATTAGAGAGATGAAATCAGCCTTCCCTTGATCTATTTCTTAGGTCAAGTAGGTCCACTGCATAGAACCACTTTTATTCTCTTTCGTGTTTACATTGTTCTGCATGATTTTAATTTCAAAAATAATTCTAAGATATTTACCCATGAGGTGACTCCAAAAATGATCTCTTCAAATACATTTGTATCTTCATTATAGAATTTCCTAATCTCCAAATTACTAATATAAGTGCAAAAATTAAGCTAGAGTCAATAATATGTTTATCAAAGTGATTAGAAAAATAATGTGTAATTATTCATTAAATTAGAATGTTTTCTTTTCTCCAGAGTACTTGTGATTTTCAGAAATAAAATGTGGAAATTTAAATGATGAAACACAAACACTAAGAGTACAATGCCTCAATTAGCCATCTACAGCTTCCCTCTCTAGTGATGAAAACAGTTATCATTAATTCTTAAAATACATTTTTATTGCGTGCCTATTATAGGGCAAACACTACTATAAGTGCAGGTGTTGAGTTGTATGAGAGCAGTGTTTGTATATTCACAGATTTAATGTCAACTGGGAGCATAAAAATAAAATTCAATATACTACTAAAGATAAAAGAAACATAAGGATTATGAATGATGCACATGAGGGTAGATAAATCATATGTGAGAAAGAAACTAAGTGGTGAGCATATTTCATGAAAGTGCTTTTTGGTGGTGCTCTGTGGTTTTTGTCTTTGAGGTTGAGGACTGAAGTGAAGGAGCCAGATACGTGAAACAGTGTGAGGCATGAAAGGACTCCTGTTGCTGAACAAAACCAAACAAAACTGAAGGCTAGCGGGGCTCATGATGAGGGCAGGGGTATGGAATTAACTTATTTGGGCCTTATCAGTCATGGTAAATATTTTGAATTTTACTCCAAGTGCAACGAGAAATCACTGGGAAGTTTTAAGCAGCGAAATTACACAAAATGAAATAGTTTACTCCTATTTTTATCAATTCTATTGTTCTTCTTTCCCCAAACTCAATCGTTCTTCAGTTAAATTTTCATTAGTGTTTGAAGAAATTGCTTTTGCCCTTCTTTAAAGGTAGTTCTTCTGAAGACAAACTCTCTGCCTTTTTCCTATGTCTAAGGATATATTTATTTCTCCTATGTTACTGAAGAATATTTGGCTGAATTTGAATTTGTTGTTGGCACTTGTTTTATTTCAGGACTTCAAAAATATTTAGCCACTTCTTTTTGACATCCATGACCATTTAAGAAACCCATTGTCATTTGAATACTTATTCCTCTAATGCAGAATTCCTTTCCAGTTGCTTTCAAGATGACTTTCTTTTTCTTTAATTTTCAGCACTTTGATATAAGACATGTCTCAGCAGACTTTCTTTGGAATTCTCCTGCTTATAAATCATGCGGTTTCTTGCCTATGTAGATTTATGCCTTAAGCCCAATTTGGGAAATTTTCATCCATCAATTTCTTAGTATTTTTTTTAAGCTCCACACCATTTCCCTTTTCTTTGGGGACTCTGATGTTTTATTATATTCCCTCAGGTACCTGAAGCTCTGTTCATATATTTTTTTTCAGTGTATTATATAATTGGGTAATTTCTATTCTTATTTCAAGTTCATGGACTCTCTTCGGCCATAAAAAAGCTATTATTGAGCTCATCCAATGATTAATTTAAAAATTCCTGTTACATTTTCAATTCTATATTTCCCATTGTTTGAAAAAAATCTTTACTAAATAGTTCCAACATCTTTGTCATCTTGGTATTGGCATCTGTTGAATGTCTTTTCTCTTTTCAGATTTTCCTTATTCTAGGTAGGTAGAGTGATTTTCAACTGTATGCTGGAAATTTGGAAAATTATGGCTTGAGAGTGGTGATTTTACTTAAGTGGTCTATTTCAATGGTGTCCATTACTGTCATATAGGGTGCCAGTCCCGGCTTCCCACTTGGCTTCCACTGACCCCCTTTCCTATTCATAGGTCAATTTTATTAGCTGAAAAGGATACAGTGTCAGAGCAATAGAAGTAGGCTCTCCTGAATAAATGCAATGACTTTCTGGTTTGAACTTTCACTTTGCTTTATTTTTACAAGATATATATTACCTTTGTCTTTGGTATGCATGTGTTCTATCTATATCTACCTGCCTATCTCTAACCAATGATCTATCA
>JAQZBX010020541.1:0-32904 GCA_029593785.1 Cabassous unicinctus
TGTGTTTGCTGTGTCCATTTGCTGTGTGTTTTTTCTGTGTCTGCTTATCTCCCCCTTGCTGTGAGGTCCTGCTGCATCAGCCCACTGTGCCGCGCAGGCTGGCCTGCCCTCACAAGGAGGCCCCGGGAAGCGAGCCCGGGGCCTCCCATATGGTAAACAGGAGCTCTATCGATTGAGCCACACCCGCCTCCAGCTTTAGTAATTCTTGTAGGAGAGCTCTCTTGTTGTCCATAAGAGGTGCTTTCTCACCAAAAGTCAGCTGCCACATGGGGAAGCAAGATGGCCACCTATCTCTACCGAGGTATCTGCCTTTCTGCAGCTATAGGCAAACCTGGCATAGGGCTTATCTCTTACTGGGCCTTCTCTCTTCTCAGTGGCTCTACTTTCTTCCCAAGTTCAGCTGTGAGCTATCAGATAGATGACTTATTTCTTCCAGGGCCTCAGCTCTTTGAACCTCTGGGGGCTCCTCTCCTTGCAACTCAGCTGTGGGTGAACTGTTGTCCTTTTTCTCATGTGGCCAGATTAAATATGGCAGCTTCCTTTATTTGTGTCTGTCTATTTCTCTCTGTGTTTCTGCCTATATCAGACCTTGCAAAAGGGCGGAGACTCAATATGAGTCACACTTCCCTGACATAGTGCAGTTGAAAGGGTCTATTTGGGATTCATAAGATAATCTCAAACTGTCACAGTACCTTACATATATCATTCAACTGCTCTCTCACCTCCATGGTTTCTGATGAGAAATTGTCAGTCTTATTGAGGATCCTTAGATGTGATGAATTGTTTTTCTTTTGCTGCTTTCAGAATTATCTCTTTATCTTTGGCTTTTGACATTCTGATTGGTATGTGTTTTGGAGTAGGCCTATTAGGGTTTATTCTATTTTATGTTGTGCTTTTTATACATGCATGTTTATGTCTTTCTTAAGTTTTTTGGAAATTATTGGCCATTAGTTCCTCAAATATTCTTTTTGTCCCCTTTCCCTTCTCTTCTCCTTCTTGGATTAGTATGATGTGTTTGTTAGTATGCTTCATGTTTTCACTTAAGTCCTGTAGACACTGCTCAATTTTTTTCTATTCTTTTCCCTATCTGTTCTTCTGACTATGATTTTGATTGTCCTATATTCTAGTTCACTGACTCTTTCTTCTGCCTGTTCAAATCTGATATTGTATGCCTCTAGTATTTTTATCCATTATTGTGACTTTCCTCCCCATAATGTCTGCTATGTTTCATTTTAATCTAATTCTTCTTTTTGCTCACACATTGTTTTCTAAAATCCTTTAGCTCTATATATACCATTAGTTAATTTCTATCCAGGTTTTCCTTCATCTTCTTTAATTGATTTAGGAAATTTATTTGAATTAATCTTGATTAATTGTTCCAAAGTCTGTGTTTCCTCTGAAGTTTTAATTTGTTCTCTTGACTGAGCCTTATCATCTGTTTCATAGTATGGCTTGTAATGTTTTGCTGATGTCTAGGTATCTGATTATTTTTATGTGCTAACTCTGCAGGTCAGTTTCTCCCTTTTGCCTAGGGTTTTATTATAGATTGGCTATGAATTAAGGCTCCTCTTTGGTGCTTGGTCAAACTTATACTGGACCTTTAGAGTAGCCTGTGTTTAACTGTTCAGAATTTTCTTAGGTCTTCTGCATCTGATTCTTGCCCTGGGTATGTGTACAACTTTTAAGATTGCCCTTTTTTTGTGCAGTTGTTTTACCTCCAGGAGAAAAGGAGAAAGCTTCTTTTCCTCTTCTTTCTCTCCCCAGCTCCTATGATTTGTTTAACTTCTCTCCCTCACTCAATGCCCCCTTTTTATGACACTTTCCAGTTCTGGGACTTGACCTGCCTTACAGTATGTCAGTTTCCCTCCTTTTCTTTTGTGAGGCTTTTCTGCTTCCAGTTACTGCTCCATTAGGGTATGCCAGCCCAGGGAGCCAGATTCAATCAGTCCAAAAATGTGCTTTTTTTTTTTTTTTTCTTTTGGATTAGGTGTTCCAGCTCTCAGAGACAGGCTGAATGTGTGCACCTCTTGCCAACAGTTTTACTGTGGTCTCTTATTTCCTGGGGGCCTTTTTGTATATATGTGCTAGTCAGCCACTTGTGTTCTGCCCTGGGTCTCTATGGACTTGGGTCCTTGTGACTGGATATGTGTGGGGTTCTAACTCACTGCTGTGAATGGCTCTATGATCTGCACCTGTGGCAGGAGGTCCCTGCGCTGTGCTGCCTCTGTGTGACTCTCAAGCTGTGTGGGACCAAGTGTCATAGATCTCCTACATTTTTTTGGTGGTTTTTTTTTTTTCTTCCCTTTTTCTTCAATTCAGCATCCGTGGAGCCCTTCTCCAGTCTCTACCATCCTCCAGATTTCCAAGCAAGTGGGATTTGTCCTTTTATTTGTTGTTTCTGAGGGGAAACTTTTCCAGGGGATGTCTTACATTGCCATGTTGATGGTGTCACTGCAAGAGTGTTTTTCTTTTTTTTTCCTGGATAGTTCACACTCCAGCGATTAATTTTTTAGATATTTATGGACATTTTACATATTTTGTGACCATGGAGATTTATCTCACTTTAGTGTATTATGCTTTTTAAGTGGTGAGTATTCATTTTTTTCAGGCTCTATGTGGGAATGTACAAGAGAGAAAGGTGGTTGGGAATGACTATTGGATAGCCACTGTGGTGTGCTAAGTAGACATTTGTGGGAACTGTAAGCCCTTGGAGGAGAGATTTATATAAAGGCAAATATTCAAGAATATTTCCTCTGGTATTCACAAGCATGGATTTTTTGTTTCCTCATTTACCAATGTCTGCTTCCTAGCAGGATCACTGCTAAAGTTTTAGGAGACTTTCATTTGTATCTCCTCTGTGCAAAGTGATTGAACTTTAGAAAAACCCTGTCATTACCACTTTTTTTCTTTCTCAGATGGAAAATATATCACTAACTGTAAGGAGATACAACACATATTTCAGAGTGTAGATCAGACTAGACCTGGGCAGGGGGTGGCCAGGGTGAGAGGGAGTCTATGGCTAATGTAGCCCTGGTTTAAGATACTTGGTTTTGTGATTGCATGTTGTTAAAGCACCCAGGCTCCTGGTTTTTAAGTGAGAATTTCCTATACCTGGTTTATTTATTTGTTGAAATAAGTGACTTTAATATGACTTTTTTAAGGGAAAAAAATATCTACTTTCCCTGAGTTGGTCTTGCTGGCAGAAAGCTGCAAGCTGCCTGGATCTTTTCAAGAAGACCAATTGCTGATAATAAAAAGGCATTTAAAAGGGATGCTCTGAAGAATGACTTCCAGACCCATGAAGACTGAGTGCTTTGTTTTATGGTTACCTTCAGAAATCACTATTTTATGTTCTTCTGATGTATCAGTTAACCCCAAACTTCAGTGAGTCACATAACTCTTGCAGCCTTTCCCCTCCTGCTGTTACATGTAAATCTTGCTGACAATGACCTCTCTATCTACTGGCCTGTTCCCAGCCTCTATTTGGCCAATGTGGAAGTGAATACCCACTTCTGTCTTCTGAGTTTTTCCTTGAGCTTGGTAAGCACATCTCTCCAGGACAAAGAGCCAATAATTTCCCTTGGATGACACTTGTCATGTTTTTTTGTGTTTCTGGTCAATGGTTCTTAGAAGCTTTGGGGCAGAGTTGAGTTTAGAGGGCTTTGGAGGTAGGAGGTAGGAAGCGTTCATGTGACTGGCCAGCCCTCCTCCTGGCTCAGTCTCCTCAGGCTCGAGGCACAATGTAGGCTGGCAAAGGTGCTGTGCATACCCTGTGTCTCTGTTGGGTTCCCACCTGGCTGGTGCAAAGTGAGAACAGCCAGCCTGTCTTTGAGCTAAATGCTCAGAGGAAACACCTAGAAGCCCATGATAGGATCATGTTTGCTAGGGCTGGCTCCAGGAAAAGCAAGGGTAAGGGCAACTTGGTGTAAAGGAAAGCACCTGGCACCAGGTATTTAAATATTGGCTGTGTCACCTACCAACCTGGGCCTCAGAAGATTGTGTTTACTAGGATGAGTACTGTACCTTAATAATTTCCATTGTGCCTATGCATGGAGCATATTAAATTTTGTTGACTGAATTGACCTCATAGAAGGTCACTTAACCCCTCTGCACTAGTCAGTTTTCTCATTTGGAAAATAGAAATAAGGATACCTATCTCAGAGGGAAAAGACTAAATGAAATAAGTTTATATAAAATCCTTTACCATATTATCTGGCAGAGATATTATTATGTTTTATTTATCTTTTTCTTTGGTGCCTCCCATTCACCACCTTTCCTCTCCTTGGTGACCTCCTCTTCCCAATTCCTTTGGGTACTTAGGGCCCCCTTTTCTTTCTTTCCTGTCTTGTTGACCCTGCCTTTAAGAAAGCATTGGCAATTCATCTCCATGAAGGCGTAGGTCTCTGAAAATGATTGTCCATGTGGAATATGGAAAATGTGAGGTTAGCCTAGGGTGTATGGCAAAGAGAGGAGGAGAAAGGGATGAAATGGGGCAGGGAGGGAGTAAAATTAGCTTTGCAGAGATGTGTGGGATGGGCTAGGAGGTGAATAAGAAAGTTCTGGAGGTCTCTCTCAAGCACCTTGCATTAGGGCTCCAGGCAAATCCAGAAAGCTTTTTGTTCATCTGGAAAAGGACATTTGGAACAATCCAGGACCTGCATAGGCATGAATATGAAGTCTGGGACTTTTTAGTATACAGAGTGAAGGATGAAGGGAGATAGGATTACAATTTCATAAAAAATCAAGTCAGACTAGGGGCTATGCTAGAAGCTCCAGCATGATACCACAGCTGATAGACTTAAGAAATACACTACAACTCCAAGGTGGTCTAGGCGCAAACTATAAATAGGTCCAAGAAGCATGTAGTTAAGTTTGTGGAGGATGAGTTCTTTAGGTACATGCTGAAGTTACGAGGTTGGCGTTATAGAGGAAGGTCATTTCCTCTCGCTTATTAACCTTGATGCTTTGTTCGAGACGCTAGGACAATGCATGGAACACAGTCAGATCTAAGATGTAGAGGGAGAAGGCTCAAGTTTTATCTACCTTAAATGAATTGCATTACTTACAGTCTATAATCTAAGCCTGGAAAGACTTTCTCTATTGAATAAAAGCTATTATTTATTTTCTTAACAAACACAGAGTACCTTCTTGGGGCCAAGCACTGTGGGAGATGGTTCACCCTAGTCAACACTGGTAAGCAAATGTGGTCCCTGGTCCTTAGGTTCACAGTGCAGTAAGAGAGGGAGATATGGAGCCAGCGAATATGTATCTGGCTAGTTAACATGGTGAATGTGCAGGGTAGGAAAAGGCCAAGGACAGAGGTGGGTGAACTTCCAGGTGTGTCCAAGTAACTTTCTTAATACCTTCCAAACTGGAAAGCTGGTAATGGAGGAGGCACTCCTTTATCTCATTTCATCCTTGCAACAGCCCACTGAGATACTTGTATTATCTTCATTTTACAGATGTACAAACTGAAGCTCAGTCGGGTTTTATAACTTGTCCAAAAGGACATAGCTAGTAGTGGCAGAGCTGGGATCCAAAGCCAGAGCTGTAGAACTCCAAAACCCATGCCCGTGTTTAGTGATACATGTGCTGAAGTATATGCATTCACTTTTCAGGACACCCTTTGGCCTTGAAACTTAAATTATTTTCTTAAAACATTCTTCTTGTGCCTAAAATTTACGTGTCTAGTTTAACAAATAGTTCTAAAGAAAACTCAAATGTGCAACTCAGGTCAAGAAAAAGAACTGTGCCAGGACCCCAAATCTATGTGTCCCTTCTCACTCACAACCCCATCTTTTCCCTGCAGGGAACCATTATCCCGTTTATATGGTAAGAATTTACCTCGTCGGTTTTAGTTTCAATTTTAATTATTTTTAAAATGTGGTTGTGCATAGTTTCTCTTCAATAAAATTTATTTAAAAGTGTTTTGTATTCTCCAGACTGTAAATTTTATTTTTGTTTAATATTTAGATTAATTTCGTTGTGGTTAGAGAGTAAGACCTACTTGTTGCAACATATTGAAAGTTGTTTATGAAGCTTACTATTTGGAAGTATCCTCTTTATTTATCAGTGATTTCAAGCCTGGCTACACATTAAAATCACTTGGGGAGCTTTAAAAAATACCTATTTTGGCTTTACCTCCAGAGATTGATTCAACTGGTCTGGGGAGGACTAGAATTTATGTGGGCTGGATCTCAGGCAAGTGTTTCTTTTCACCACAATTAGGTATTTAATGGCATATAAATATAATTCATCTTTGTATTAGTTAGGGTATGGTCTAAGCTGCTGTTAAAAAGGATGCCCCAAATATAGTGGCTTATATATGTTCAAAGCCCATTCCTCTCTTGCATCATAGTTTGTAGGTAAGAGGATCAGGGTTGGCATTCTCATCACACTGCTTAATTTCTCATCATCTCCTGACTGGCAGGAAGGATGCCCATGCCTAAGTATTTTAAGGGCAAGTCCCAGAGCGGCACACATCACTTTTGCTCACATTCAGTTGATTAGAACATAGTTATATGGCCATTCTGGCTCCAAGGGAGTCTAAGAGGTATGTTTTCATCTGGACAGCTAGATGCCCAGGTACAATTCTGCAACAATGGGAGGAGGGGAGAATAGATTTGGGGGGATACCTGGTCTTCAACTGCACCCTTATTGGTCAGCCTGTTTATTCCATCAGGAAGACTGAGCCACCAGGTGAGAAGTCCCAGAGAAAGAAAGAGCAGGAATGGCCTTTGAGACCATAAAGACATAATCGTCTGGAAATCCAGGTTTTCTTGAAAAATAAAAGGGAACCCTGGATTCCTAAATCTCCCATTACATATTAAGAGTAAAGCTTAGTGGATTGGAATCTAAGGCATAGCTAGGGAGAACATGGGTTTTGATGTAAATGAAGTTCCTCCCACCCATGATGGGGAGCTAAGGGTGGGCAGGGAGGGAACAGAAATTCTAGGCAGGTTGAGGAGAAGGCAGAAGTGGAGGAGTCCTTGAGTTCCCAAATTCCACTTGGAATTCTAGGAGAAGTCTATTTTAGGACCCAGTGGGATGTTGGCCTGAGGGAGTGTGTCAGCAGAAAAAAGGCTCAAGTTTCCCCAGCCTCCCTTAGCTCCGTTTTGGATGGAATGGATCCAGAAGTTTTATTTGTTCACTGAAAAATTATGTATTGAATTCCTACTATGTACAAGACCTTGTTCTAAGCCCTTGGAATGCATCAGTGAATAAAACAAAGGCACTTGAGGCCTTGCTTTTGAGGAATGAGGCAGGAGTGAGGGAGTGGGGTAGATAGATAAAAAAAGGGACGTGCTAAGTAAGTAGCTTCTACAGTGTGTTGAGTAACAAGTGCTATGGAAAAATCAGAGTGCAGAACTGCGTAAGGGGACTCGTGAGGGCTGGGGGTGGAGGGGAGAAGCTTGCGGTGTCGAATGGTCAGAAGACGCCTCCTGGAGAGGGTGGGTGTGAGCAAAGGCAGGCAGGAGACAGACATTTGGCCGGAAGTGATGGAGGCAGAGGGACCGACTAGGAGTGGCGTGAGCACTCTGCGAGGTAGGAGGAGAGGAGGTCAGAGAGGGAGTGGTCCTTGGGCCATTTTAAGGCCTTTGGCTTTTACTCTGAGTGAGGTGGGAGCCACCAGAGGGATTTGAGTAAAGAATTTTACATGACCTGAATTCAGTTGTAAAAGGATCCCTCTGGCTGTTGTGATGAGAATAGACTGTAGGAGGCAAAGGTTCTTTGAGACGGGTGGTCCTTACACAAGGGGAAGGATGTGGCCGGCACTCAGAGGATCTAGAGCACAGCAAGAGCCAAGGTGGGACCAAGTCAGCTAGCGGGGCTTGCTGAGCCAAGCCCTTTCCGAGGGAAGAGACCACAAATGTCACCAGCTGTGGACACTTCAGAAGAGTTTGCAGTAGATGGAGGCCAATGACCAGATACTGGGAGACTGCAGAGAAGGGCAGCATGGCACATGCCTTCTCTCCCAGTGCCTCAAGGTGTAAAATGTCACCACATATCCATCCACTCCTCATGTTCAGAGAGAGGGGGAGAAGGGGAGACCCTTTGAAAGGAAGAAACTGTCCTGAAAGTGAGTTTGAACTTTGGAAGACTACCCCAAATGACACTGCTTCAAATGGGGAGAGTCTGAAAAAACTAGTGATTTTTTTTCCCCCTACTATTCCTGGAAATGAGGCTTTTAAACAGTCTCCATTCATATACAGAAAAATAAAAGCCACATCAGTTTTGCACACTGGAATGGTAGTGAGTGAAATCTAGAGCCTTGATACAGGCATTGCCAGTTGGAGTAAATGATTGAGGTCCTTTCTGATGACAGCGATGCATTCTGGCTCCTACGTTTGTCACGGTTGCCTTCCCCGCCTAGAGGAGTGACTTAATGGAGGGCATTTCCTGCAGAAGGATGAGTAGGCTGGTGGAAGAGTTATTTGGGTCAGATGGACCTTTAGGGACACCTCCTGTCAAGCCAGGTGAACCCTGACTGCACTGAGTATGGAGGAGGCCGACCGACTATAGCAGAGGATGCTGTGGGGACCGCGGAGAAAACCCACAGGGCCTTAGAAACGGCTTGTCAGGCGGCAACAGCAACAATGCCGACATTTTTGTTTTGCACACATGGGTAACGGTGGCAGAAAACAAGCACTGAAACACCGGGAGTTCCCTTTCCTAAAACCCATGCCCCCCTTCCAGGCAGCCCCAGCACCTGGGCACGGAGCTGCTGTTCCTGAGGAGCCATCTTAGCCCTGTTTGTGTCCTGACTGGAAACTAGAGAGGTGACTGAATATGGTACTCTCAACTTTGCAAACTCTCTCTCAGGGAACTAGCCCTTCCCTGGGCCGCCCTGGGGGTCCAGTGAGGAAAAAAGACATTTTATTGGAGCATGGCCCACATATTACTTCACACTCTGGGCACGCTGTGATGTCAGACTCTACCCTAAACCCTTGCAAAGGGATGAAGCCAGCCCCAGGAAGCTTGGGAGTCCGTGGAAGATGCAGCCAATTTTAGGAGTTTTGGGGAGAGATTGGGCCTGAAGGCAGGGGTCACATTTCCGACCCCTAGCGGAAAGGAATCCAACACCTTCTAGTAATGTCCTGGAGGAGACTGGGAAGATGATTGGCAGGGCACTGGTCCACATCTGCCGTCCTATGGTGGCCCCAATACCATTCTCTGTAACCTGAGAACCATGGGCTGGCAGCCTGCTCAGGGGAGTGCATGGGGGGTAGGCGGGTGGGGGCTGTAGCTCTGCCAGCAAAGCAGGGTTGGACCTATTTCTTGGCATGTGCCTGGTTATGATTTGCTTCCCTCAGTACCAGACTATGGGCTTTGTGTGAATTGAACAGAAAATAAGAAACTACCAGCAGAAAGCATCTCGTCTGGATCTTATCCCGGGTCCTTGGGAGTCCATGGTCCTTGGGGGTTCTGACATCTGCTGTTTTGTGGATTTGAAGAAGAAAAGTCAAGGAGCTCCCTGCCTTGCACTAGAAAGAATTTAAGGCCATTTGGAAAGACGCACACAAACCAAGATGGCACCTGACCCTCCATAAATATTTGGTGAAGGTTTTTAAAGGGAGAACAATGAGATAAAGCAGAATACAGACAGGAGTTAGAAATGCAAGGAGCCAGGGGGGTCCTCTTTTTTGATAGGTGCTTTTAAAAGGGGGTTAATAATAGCACCTACCTCAAAGGGTTGTTGAGATTATTAAGTGCATTTAATGTGAAGTGCTTACTATGATGCCTAAGCATGGTAAGCACTCGATCTGTGTTAGCTATTATTACTGTGGCAGTGATTATTATTATTTCTGTTGTGAGGCACTTGCAGGGAGGCAGCCTGGTCTAGTGGTTAAGAACACAGGCTTTGCAGTCAGGTGGACATGGACTTGACCCTGACTCTGGACTTACTGCTTCTGTGAGCACCACCAGGTCATGTGACCTCTCTAAGCCTCAGGTTTCATATATATTTCACAGAGATGATCCAAACCATCTCAGGGTTATTATGAGAATGAAAGAAGCAGCAGTCCCGTGCCTGTCAGGCGGACTAGCAATGATATCTTGATCATTTGGGTGGTTCCAAAGGCTTGGGGTAAGTTTTTTCTTTTTAATTTCTTGTAGTAAAATCTACATAACTTAAAATTTACCATATTAAACATTATGAGGGGAAAAATTCAGAGGCACTGAGTACATTTATCCACAATGTTGTATAACTGTCATCACTATTTCCAGAACTTTTTCATCTTCTCAAATGGAAACTCTGTACCCTTTAGGCACTAACTCTCCATCCTCCCTTTTCCCCAGGCCCTGGCAACCTCTATTCTACTTTCTCTATGAATTTACCGATTCTAGATATTGCATATAAATGAAATCATACAATATTTTCCCTTTTTATGTCTGTCTTATTTCACTTAGCTGCTCTTTTTTTTTAATTAGAGAAGTTGTACATTTACAGAAAAATCATGAATAAAATACAGACTTCCTATATACCACCCTATTATTAACACCTTACATTATTAGTATGGTACATTTGTTAAAATTGAGCAAAGAACATTTTTATAATTGTACTGTTAACTAGAGTCCATGGTTTTCTTTAGGGTTCATTGTGTTGTGCAGTCCTATGGATTTAAAAAAAAAATTATTTTAGTAACAAATATACAATCTAAAATTTCTCCTTTTAACCACATTCAAATATATAATTCAGTGCTGTTAATTATGTTCACAATGTTGTGCTACCATCACCATCATCCATTACCAAAACTTTTCCATCATCCCAAATGGAAACTCTGTATAAATTAAGCCTTAATTCCCCATTTCCTACCACCACCCTGGCCCCTGCTAACCTATATAGGGTAAGTTTTATTTAGTGTTGTTTGACCACCCACTCTGTGCAAAGCATGGACAAGAAAGAGAGTTGCAGTCCTCAAAGAAGTTTCCCACCTGGTGCAATAGGCAGACAACACGTGAATCAAACCGGAAGCCAAGGGGGTGGGTGGGGTGCAGATGAAGGGGGCTAAGTGCTGAGAGGGAGCCTCCAGATTCTGATGAGCATGGGTCCCGGGAAAGGATTGCTTTCAACGGAAAGACTAAGCAAGAGCAAGGCCAAGCCTCAGTCGGCACACACTGTGTGGCTGTTAAAATATGGAAAACTTTAGTACTGGTTGGTGAATAGTCTTGGTGTAGCAGTGGCCTCTGGGACCCTGCCCAGTTCTTTGGTAAGTCCTACCTGATGGGTTGGTAAATGTTTTGAATATCACATCTGTGTGAGAGAGACAATTCAGAGAAGAGGTTCAGACCACGGTATATTTAAGGCAGAAATGGAATATAGGTGAGGCCCATCTGGCTACCCGCCGCCCCCCCCTTAGTCTTTATTTATTTATTTTTAATAAGTTCCTGGGTGCTTGTGTAAAACCAAAACTATTCATGATATTATGCCTACATTTGCATACAGTATTTAATGAATTCTCAATCTCTCAAAATGTAAAATAAAATAGGTGAAGGAATAAGACTTAGAGCAGGGGTTCAGAAACTATATTCAGGGCCCACCAGCCTTGGGTCATTTAAGGGGTTCTAAGCCAATGCAGCTGCAGGCTTCGTGGAGATCCAAGGCCACTTTAAGTGGGTAACAGAGGTGGGGGTTTGTGGTTCATTTAGCGGAATGGAAGATAGCTCCAGTGGTTGTCAGTTGGTTATGCATTGATGGGTCAAGGAAAGGTCTTACTCCTTTTTTGCTCTACCTTCTTTCCCACTTTCCATGTGCTTTTATCATCATTTATTCACCTATCAATATCTGCTCCCAAATGTAGCATGAAAAGGTGAGGACTGACAAGGACTCCTTTCAATTTTTTCAATTCCTTTCAAGGGGAATTGCATTGGACCAGACACTAAGGTTTTGGTAAAAAATTCTCTAACTGAGGTATACCAAACATCAGGTCCTTTCAGTCACGTAAAGGAAACCAAAGCTTGCCAGGTTTATGGCCCTTCTGGGCACACAGTAAACACTCAGTAGGTGTTTGAGTGTGACTTAGCTGAGTGTATCAGAGTCTACCCATTGGCAGCCTAATTAAAACATTCTGTAGAGGAGAAAGAAAATTTCCTTGGGGCATTTTCATCTTGAATCAACCTCCTAATGGAAGAAAGAATCTCCAAGAGGTCTAGGGCTGTGGCTTTCTCTGGACTACTCTCAGCCAATCTAGGGATCTTGTGAAATCTGCCCACTTATCCATAGCTTACAGAATGGAGAAATCTAAAGTCAACCTGATCTGTTCTCAGTTGTCTTGCACGTTTAAGCAATTCCTGTTGTTTTCTCAGGGCCACTCTCCCAAGCATTTGAAAGAAAAGATATACCTTTTGTCATGTCTAAACTCAGAATTAGACCAGGAGAAAATGAATGCAGCACAGTGAACTCTTAAAATATGCCCAAGGATGGCTCTCTGAGCCAGTTTCTCTCTAGTGATTTAGTCCTTCCCTGTTAAAAACAACTGACCAACCAACCTAGGACAGGAAGGGAAACAATTCTTTCAAGGTTTCACGATGCCAAGTTATAAACTAAATGATCTCCTAGAGGTCTAAAAGGACTAAGCAGATTTCTTGAAACACTTCTCTTTTGCATTGAACTTTAAACTTTTCAGGGCATTTTCAGATCTATCATCTCATTTATCTTAATGACAACTCTAGTGGAAGGGCAGAAAAATTAAGAGCCAGAGGCCTAGGGATGTTAAATGCTTTTTAGATGATCATATAGCTGGTTGACAACCAAAAGAAGGGCTAGAGAATGACCCAGCCACTGGGGATGTGAGAGCCCGTGAGTGTCTGACAGTCTTGAGATTCCTGTCCAGGCTGAGACAAATGACAAGTGTTTCCTTTGGTCCCGTATTAGTCAGAGCAGAGACAGGGACTGGTGGAAACTGTTGGTGGAAGAGACATTGTTTATCTATAGTGGCAGAAATGATGACACGGAATGTGGGTTGGGCATGTCAGATGCCTCAGAATTACCAGAGCATTTGTTTTTTGTCCTTAACAGCAGGGACAAACATTTATTACATGCTAACTCTATACAAGGCCCAAGGCAGGATGCAATGAACAATAAGATGTGGTGTTTGTAGTTCATCTAGGGGAGGAAAGGCCCAGTTTTTTGAAAAAACATAAACATCTACAAAAGGTGGTATTTGGTGGATGCTGAATGAGTGGTAGAGAAATAAGGGCTCAAGAGTTTGAAAGAGGGAGAGAAATTTCTCCTGAGATGGTCAGGGGAGGTTTCTAGAGATAAGATCTCAGAAGATGCAGCAAGGTAGTGAGAGCATTTATGGTTGAGACAAGTAATATAGGGAAATACACAGGGGCAAGAGAATACAAGGCTTCTTGGGAAAGCATGAGTAGACCAATTTGGCAGGAGTTGAGAGCTGATTTAGGAAAAGTAATGGGGACCATAAAGTACAGGTAAATAGAATGGAGCAGAAATATCAGGCTAAGAAGGACTTGAGACTTCACCCTATGGGCCATGGAGAACAAGGGAACATTTTTGAATGACATGTCAAAGCAGAGTACAGGGAGCCAGCACTTTGTTTGTGAAGATTGTTTTCATGGACTCATCAGAGTGGGCTTTCATGAATTGAGTTGCCACTTTGTGTCAGGCACTGTGCTAGTTCCTAGAGATATAAGAATGAATAAGAATATTTCCTGTCCTCAAGGAGTTTCTGGTTCAGTGCCAGGTACTTGGACCAGAGCAAATTCTTCTTAGTAAAGGGAAACACCACCTACTACCACCTATCTGACTTCCTTTATTAATTTTTTTACTATGTCTTATTTCATGTCTGCCTCCCCGTTGTGGTCTACCTTTATTCTAGAAATATCTTCCATTAGGAGCCACTTTGTCTCTTCAAGTGACTTTGAATATTTAGGGTTTCAACTGCAGCATTATGTGTTGATTTTATTGGATGATCCTCTGGGGGAAACCTTATTTATTTTATCTCAAAATACTTAAGGAATGCTGCAAGTATTACATACATACAGATTCAACCACAAGCTTGAATGTCTAGAATTTCTGCAGTCTACTTCCCATCCCCGCCCCCCATTTTTGAAAATAGCTTAAGAAGTTGCTTATGTCCAGTCTTCAGATATCTTTCCTATTTCCACATTGCATTTTGGTAACTGATAGTGGGAAATTCTCTTTGTATGTGGAATAGGTTTGGTATGGACTTGGAGACTTGGGGAACTCATTTAAAGTTGTTAGATGTCTCTTTCTAGCTCCTCAACTACTAGGATCTCATTGTTTTCTTCACCACCACCACCTTTGTTTTTGGACATCTGTTATTTGCTTGGGGAATGTAGTAGGTTTCTGAAATTCTATTGGAAAAATTATTCATACTCCTAATAACCCCGGAAGATAGATATTCATAACCTCATTATAAAGATAAGGAAATTGGGGTCAGGTTCAGGGACTTGCCCAAGACCACATTGTTCCTAACTGGAGACGTTCAGATCTGAACACAGGCTGACTCCATATGCCCTACTTCTTTCTAGCTATGTCCTACTACTTATGGTTTCCTCAACATCTTCTGCTGTAGCTTTCATCTTTAGGGAGGAGGCATGGGAAGACAGTCTGGCTAGGTGGTAAGACTCAAGTCAGGCAGACACGAGTTTGAAACCTGGATCTTCCTCTTACTAGCTATCTTGTAAGACTCTTGAAGGCTCCTTGAGCCTTCCTTTCCTATGCTGTAAAGAAAGATAGTAACTTACCTCAGGATTCAAAGAGACAATGTATAGCCCATAGGACAGGGCCTGGGATAACAGTAAGTGCTCAGTAAATGGGGCTGTTACTCACGAGGTCTGGATTCACAGTCTGGGCAAACATCATTTCCTGGCACAGATCCGAGGATGCAGTTTATTCTCTTCCACTTTCTCTTCTCTGACACGTTCTTCTGCTCACCACTCACCTTGACTCTGGTTCTGGTTCTTGTCTAGCTCAGGAACTCTTTTCTTTTGGGGCTATTTCCTACATTCTGCCCCATTAACTGGGATGGCTTCCTAATTCTTCCATCTTCTCTTTTAGCTCCAGAGTCACTTAGATTTATAGCACACATAATTGATGACTGCTTAAGGAATTTTTAAAAAGGCAAAAATAGTACATACCTTACAGGTCATTGGCCCTGATTCTTTGCTGTCCAGACTTCTTGGGACATGTGTACTGTGCTTTCTCTAACCCAGGGGCTGCTGGTCCAGCAGTATCAGCATCCCCTGAGCACTTAGAAATGAAAACCCTTGGGTTCTGGGGGTTAAGACCCAGCCATTTGTGTTTTAAAAAGCTCTCCAGGGGATTCTGATGCACACTAACATTAGAGAAGTACTGGAAAGTTCCACTATGACTGGGGTCCTTGGTTGTGCGCCTCTAACTCCACAGGCACTCCCTTTCCAGGGCTAACCTTAGCCAAAGGCCAGGTGTTAATTAATTATTGGCATTAATCTGTAGGTTCTGATTGCTATGCTTGTGCTGAGGCCATGACCTCTGTCTGCTGACTCGTGCCATATACCTTTGGTACAGTTCAAAGGGCTTCTCAGAACTCAGTTCTTTAGAGAGGTTAATTTTACCTGATATTAATTAACTTTAGTTTAATTTCTCTTGCATCTTTTAAAAATTATATAGTTTTTTTGTTATTTAGCCTCAGCTATGTAGCATCCTTTAAAATATATGTATATATACAGCCTAATTTTCCATTTGCCTCTAAAGGATCACATTTCTCTAATACATTTGGGGTGCTGTTATTGTTAGGATTATTATTTAAGACAAATCTTGGATAAAATCTTGCTTGAGGACTATTCTTGGATAATTATGACTATGGGTTATATTGTGATGGGAAAACAACTTGCTAGGGATGGTACAGGCTGAAAATTGAAATTTGTTCAAGAGTAAGTCTCATTAGTTTGTGAAGCTCTTAAAGAGAGGCACCAGCTCTTATTTGCCTCTGTGTTCCCATCATCTAGCACCACACCTATCAAAGATCTATTGAGAGCCTACTATGTGCTAGGAGTTGGGGCTACAGTGATGAACAAGACAGATGTGCCTCTTGCCCTCATAAACTTTATGGTCTGTTAGTGCTCAATGAATAAATTATGAGTTAGTGGAAATCAACATATTATGGATTCTTAAGGGAAAATAAGAGTGTAATGGATTTTCTGGGCCCAGGAGTTAATATTGGGAAGGATAACCTGATGAACTGTATGATGAAACTGGGTTAATATGGCACTTAAAAATATTCTAGTAACAAATCTGAAATTAACTCCAGTGTGAGCTTCTCAGACAAGTCATCACTCTTGTCAAAGAGATGAAAATCAGTTGTTTTACTTAGTGCCTTAGGGTAGCATAAATCATGATAATAGTGATCGTCACTGCCAACATCTGTTGAGCGCTCACCATTGCTGAATGTCATGCAGTCCTCATCCTATTTAGTCTCATGAGCCGTGGACAGAATCCCATGCTCTCCTCTCAGCTCTGCCACCAACCTGCAGTTCGATCCTCATAAATCATTTTGCTTCTCTGGGTCTCAAAGTTCTTGTATGAGTCCATAGAACGAGGAGATTAGACTAAGTGCCCCCCTTCTAGGTCTATGATACCATTCTTTTTGGGTATCTCATTAACAGAAAAATATTTAGCCAGAGGTTTAAACCTCATTCATTTCCCTTAAGTATACCTCTCTCTAACACCGTGTTTGACACATAGATCATGTGTGAAGCTATAGCAAGATTTACCCATGTTCTAGGGCACAGGACAGTATAGACTGAGAACATTTAACAGGGCCTGGGATTAGGAAGGCGTATGCATGGTTAGCTCTAGAACTATCCTGTTCTTTTTACTGAATTTCCTCTACCAACTAAATTTTTGCATCTTATAAATAACAAAGTGAAGTATATTATATTAAAAAAGCATGTCCATGACACCACATTATTTTGCTTATAAACTGACTTAGAACTTATGCTAAATTTCTGAGACGTGCAACAGAATGTTACAGCGTTCTTGAGCCACCACTGTTTTACAAATTTGGCATCTGTAGGCCTCGAAAGGCTGAGATGTTTTGAATTTATTTACACCCTGCGGTTTCCTTAGGGGACTGTTTTCCATAAGCCAATGAGGCACTGGTGCAAGGCTGCTCTGTTGTCCCTGGCAGGCACACTGAGACACATCGGCCAGCTGCCCTGCTTTTTTCCTCACTACTCCAGTGCAGATAATAAATATGGGGAAATACATCATCCCTTTGAATGTGGGAGCCAAGCTGCAGGGCTGCCAAGGTTAAAACAAAGCGATTGCAAGTTTGGAGTCTGTTCATGTCCTGTACCCCACGTGCCTGCATTTTAGGGCTGCCCTGAATGTGGTCTTTATCACATCACATTGCTTATTCAGAGTATGTAGTCTTCTGAAATTTACTCTACAAAATTGGTGTTTCTGAAAAAGTTGCCTTTTAGTGGATTAAAATGCTTCCGTAAGGTCAGGGCACTTGTCTTCTAGATTATGGATCAGTAATGAGAATTTATCAGGGATCTCCAACATGCCAACACAGTGTTGATGGGAACAGTGAACAAGGGAAGCAGGATATGACAGGGCTCCTTGCCCTCATACGTGCCCATGGTCAGGCTGGAGGGAGTGTTTCTGATTAGGAGGGCTGCTCCTACCAGGGACAGTAACCCCCACGTGTCCACTTGATGTACTGAGGTGTTCAAAATGATGGACACCTGGACGTACCCTTGGCAAACAATAGGGAATGAATGAATGAATGAATGAATGAGTTGAGGTTGCTTCTTTGTTTCTGGTCTCCCGTGAGAGAGTCTAGTGGATGGGAGCTAAACTGGTATTAAAGTCAGCAAAACCCAAGGATTAAAGAAAAATGGGTTAAATAGCCGTAGGGCCTCCCAGCCCCACACTCAGCCCCTAAGGCACGCAGATATTCCCACCTCCAGCTGTCCTCTGATATCACCCTTGTCCAGCTTAACTCCATATGGGCAATTAAATCTTGCTGATTTAATTGGACACGTTTCCCCGCTTCTCTTTTCTGCTTTGTTTTCTCTGCTTGTCACTCTAAGCTGGTTGAGGTCAACCCGCACGTGTTTCCTGAGTTTGGAGAGGCAGTAAAGAGAATTTAGAAAACCCACTTGGTGGTTCATGAGAAAAGAAGGTCTCTTCAAGAACTAGACAGATGTTTCTATCTTTGCTTATAGTTCCTAGGACGAACTGATGCTTTTGTGAAAGTCCTTTTCCAGTTCTAGGGCTTTACTAATATGGGTTGAATCATGTCCCCTCCAAAAGATATGTTGAAGTCCTAACCACCCACCCCACCCCAGCCCACCCCGCAGAACCTCAGAATGTGTGAACTTATTTGGAAATAGGGCATTGCAGATGCAATGAATTAAGTAAAAATGAGGTCATACTGGAGTAGGGTGGACCCTTAATCCAATCTGACTGGTGTCCTTTTAGGACAAGAAGAGACATAGAGATGCAGATAGAGAGGAGAACACTATGTGAAGACAGAGACTTGCAGGGGAGGCCATGTGAGGATGGAGGCAGGGACTGGAGTGTGGCAGCTCCAACATGGAAGGCTATGGACTGCTGGCTCCCACTAGGAAGAGGCAATGAGGGCTTCTTCCCTGAAGCTCTTGGGCTAAGCAAGGTCCAGCCGACACCTTGATTTCAGACTTGTCGCCTCCAGAACTGTGAGAGAATACATTTCTGTTGTTTTAAGTGACCCAGCTTGTGGTACTTTGTTTTGGCAGCCCAAGAAATGAATGCACCAGAAAAGTGTTATTCTTCATGACTGGGGGATCTCCCCTGCCAGTCAGGCCTCGTCTTCAAAAGGATGTGAAGTGGATAAAGCTTGTCTTGGTGCCAGCCCTCTCTTCCCATGGCGCCCCTCTCTCCTGCTTCTCTTCGTGATTGTTTCCCACCAGGTGCCCGTGATATATCCCTAGATGACAGAGCCCTCAGCTGGCTGTCCCTCAAGGTATTATTGGAGAGCTAGAATGTTAGCTAATATGATCTCAAGCAGATGTACCTACCTGAACTATTTGCATTTCAATGTTAATAAATGCTGAAGGTTAAAAGCTAGAGGACCAGCCTGAGGGTGGATATCATATCTGGAGCCTAGGTTCAGGGCCATCCAAATCAGTCAAGGTGCCTGTGGCTTTTGGGAACATTTGGGGCACATGTGGACCTGCTCTAGACACAAAGTCGAAGAAGACATACTTGTGCCTCTGCTTCTCTGAGACCACAGACCTGAAGGCTGACAGTTGCTTCATTCTGCTGTGGCTGGGAACAGTCATTTCTATTGAGGTTCTCCGTATAGAGAATGTGACTCAGGAGGAAATCATAAACTAGGGGATGCTGTGAGATAATTTCCCCAGGTGTGAGTTGCTTCACATCTATTAGCTCTTGCATATTTAAGGCAACTTTATGAGATGTATAGTTTTTTGTTACAGAGAGGGACACTGAAGATTTGAAAATTTAAGTAACTGCTCCAAATCACACGGCTAATCATGGCAGAGCCAAGATTCACACCCAGGCCTGCACATAGATGGTCTTAATGAACATAAAATTAACCTATGCTCAAAAACACATCAATTACCTGGAACACAGCTTGCCAGAAGCTCCAACTAACTGACATATTTGTGACAATCTGCAATTAAGAGAATGTGGCAAGGGAGGGCAAGCTGGTGTCTGGGATAGATATGGGCTGTTTATAGGTTCAAATTCTAGTTCTAGCAAATTGCCTATACCACCTACATCTTAATAATAAGAACTGATTTTCAGAACTCTGGAATCTTGCAAGATTTTCATTCATCAAAGTCAGATCTTCTGGTGAGAGGGAAACTGGTTGGTAATGAAATTGTTCTTTGAAAATACATCAGAACTTGCACACACAGATGAACTTACCCTAATGGGTAATAGCCAAAGCAGCTGAAGTAGGAACCTGTAGTATAATTTTATCAATGTAATCCCCATGGTCCTGTCATTACCAAAAACACCATATGAATTCTGCTATCAGGTACTGTGGTACTTTCTTCTGAATATCTCCAAAGGATTCAAATCCTCTTCTGTTGATGGTGGATGAAATTTGTGAGACGTCCCAGCTCAAGCTGCATAGCATTGATTTAAAAAAAAAATATGTCAATGTTACAAGTTACTCAGTATACACAAGATAATAACTGCAATAACAATAACTCTGCTTTTGTCAGTGGTTACACTCCCCCTGGCTCCCATTTGTGTTCATTCCTCAATCTTGAGTAGTTTGGGACGAGCTCTGCTGTTACTACTTCAGGCTGAGAAAGTCTGCAGTTATTATGGAGCAGAGGAATGGAATTGTTTTGCTTGCAGTTGAAGATACTCCTTGTTTTTGGGATGGAGCTGGTCCACCCTCATCATTTCGTTAGTTGTCCAGGGTAGGCTTGAAGAACTTCAGGAGCTGACTGCATATCTGCTGGGATTCAGGGTATTTGGTATTGATTTTTTTTCCTTTCTTTTTTGTTTTCTTTGTGGTATTGATTTTGATACAGAAGTTGGTGAAAGACAAAGTCATAGAGATGGCATTGTGGTCACGACACACCATAGAACCCAGGGCTTTCCGATGGTCCCAGAATTACATGTTCTGATTGTACCACAGTTCCAGCAGCAACATGTGGTGCCTTATGGTAGCCCAAACAGCAGCTCACACCAACCCCTTTTCTGCACATCTCTATGAAAACAGTTGAAACACAGCCCAAGGGAGCAGATCCTGGCCTGAAGCTGATGCCTATCCCATAAGATCCATGGCAAGGAGCTATTTTGCTTGCAGAGTAATGAAAAAGTAATGAAGCATGGGCTTTGGGGTTTGCAGACCTGGATTTGAATTCTGACACTGGCTCGCCCTTATGAATCATGAGATCCCTCAGAACCTCAGTTTTCCCATCTGTCAGTTGGAGATAATGACCTTAGAGAGTTGTTAAGAGGCTGTATTAGTCAGCCAAAGGGGTGCTGATGCAAAATACCAGAAATCTGTTGGCTTTTATAAAGGGTATTTATTTGGGGTAAAAGCTTACAGTTACCAGGCCATAAAGCATAAGTTACTTCCCTCACCAAATGTCCCGACCCGCGGGACGATCAACTGGGGCTCAGGACCTGTGAAGAAAAGAATGGTATGGGACAAGGAGACGCGAAGAATGACAGCAAGACAGGATTCTGATCAAGCTGCAAAAGTTTATTGAAGAAGCAGGGTATATATACTCTAAAGGAGGAGGGTGTGGATTGGTGGACCTAAGGGCGGGTGGCGGTTTAGGATTGGTGGCTGCAGTTGCTAGGGTAGGTGGCAGAAATGCTTTAGGCGCGGAGGGGGTGCTTTTGGCGCAAACTCTCTTACTTCCTTGAAGAAGGCTAGCTGTAGCTTAAGCTGTTCTTTGTCTCAGCCCTGGCAGCCATGTTACATGTCACCGGTGCTGCTGACAAGGTGCATAATATGAGTGCTACTGTGAAGGTCCCCAACAACCAAAGTCTGTTACTACGTGTTGGAGCAAGATGGCTGCCGATGGCTGCCAAGAGTTCAGGCTTCCTGGGTTCCTCTCTTCCCAGGGGTTGTTTCTCTCTGGGCTCAGCTGCCCTGCTGTCTCTAAAAGGCCAGCTGTAGACTCTCAGGCAACTGGCTCTGTCTCTCTCCCAGGGGCTCAGTTTTCTCTGGGCTCAGCTGCTCTGCTCCTCTGTGTGCTTACTTCCTGGGCTCCAGCTCAAAAGCAATATCAAACTGCCACAGAGGCTAAAATGGAACACAGAAAATGCCTTGCACAAAGTAGGCTCTTCCTTTTACTAATTTCCACTTATCCTTAATACTTTTGCTTAGTCATGCCTTCCTTCAGGAAACCTTCTCTGACCTCCTAAATCTGTGTTAGGCTCCCCTTCTGTGATGGTTAAGTCCACCTGTGACTTTGGCCAGGTGAAGGTGTCCTGTTGTTTGGTCAAGCAAACATTGGCCTGATTGTTACTGTAAGGACAGTTCAGGGATTTAAATAATCAGTAAGTTGATTGCATTTATGGCTGATTACATTTACAATCAACTGAGGAGATTGCCTTCAGCAACGAGAGGTGTCTCATCCGATCAGTTGAAGGTCTTAAAGGGACGCTCATGGTTTCAGCAGTCAGAAGGGAGACTTTTCATGTCTCCTTCAGCCAGCTAGCTTCTCCTGGGGAATTCATCGAAACATTCATCAGAGTTCCCAGCTTATGGTCTGCCCTATAGAATTTGGACTTGCCCACCCCCATAGTTGTGTGAGCTAATTCTTATAAAATGTCTCATGATAGTTACTATATATATCTAACTCCTGTTGGTTCTGTTTCTCTAGAGAACCCTGACTAATACACGGCCATAGTACTCTATTCTTCCCACCATAGCCCTTCACACATTTCAAACAGTGGTTTCCTAAGCCACACACTCTATGTAAACTCTGTCTTATTCCCCCAACAACTAGCATAGTGCCTGACACATAGTCAGTTCTCAACTCTCAGTATTTGTTAAATGGATGAAATAAATGAAAAAGAAAAATAGATTTAGTAGTATTTGTTCCAGTCCTTTGATAACTGTGGCAGAACAAGTCTGGACTTAGGATATGGGTCCAATTTGATGTTGCAAAACCATGGGGCGCTTGGAATAGTCTGGGTGGAACCTGTCTTCCAGGGAAGGGTAGCTCAGGAGTTTCAGCCTGACCCCAACTCACTGCTTCCTTTAGTTCTGGCCATAACTGGCTGTGAAGGTGCTCACCACAGCAGGGGAGCCAAGAGGGGCTCCTTTCTTTATAAGTACTAAAATGCTTGGTGCATGCATGAGGTCAGTGTTCAAAAGGGTTAACAGAGAGACATCTAGATATTATCTTTTGAGTCTTCTTTAGAAGTTAATGGGTGGAGCTGTTTATTTTTGGCCTGATTCTACTCATTGAGTTGAAAGATGAGTAGAGTTGTCAGAATGATGTGAGATGTGAAGGGTATTGGTTTAACATGGGCATGTGTCAGGAACTTCAGACATTTTGATCTGTGTTTATCACATAGCAGTTTGTGTGGGAAATGGAGTAGAGCTGGAGTCACAGATCCTAGATTTATGTGATACTCACCTCCTTGCTAGCTGATGACCTCATCTTGCTGAGTCTCAGTTTCCCTATCTGTAAAATGGACAGAATAGTACTGATTTCAGAGGTTTGTTGTGAGGATGAAATTAGTGCTGTATCAATGTAATATACAAGATGTTAATCCCTGGTAGTTGCACAGTTGAATACCATAAGCACTGGTGGGAGAATTTCCTACTCTGGCAGGTACCTAGAAACTGGGGGCTCCTCTATTTCTCTTTCCTGCAAATGGAATCAGCTATCAAATCCAGGTTGGCTTATATGTAAATAGAAAAATAATACGACCAAAGTAAACAAAATTGGGAAATTGCATTTGTGTAATTTAAAAGTGGTTTATTTTTTTTTAAATTTAAGTCATTTGTTTTCATTCAAACCATTTCCTCTTGATTTGAGCGGATTATTGCTTGTCGTTAATTGCACTTTGTGTAGAGTTTTCCCCCTTCTATTTCAAGACCAGATATTATTCTTTTGTTGATATAACCACTGACCTTATGAAAAGTTTGTCCAGATAAATCATGATTTTTAAGATAAGAGTGACACTAACACAAACACAGAAAGCTGGTCACCACATGGAGGCTGGGATAAGTAAATGCTCTACAATTGGTTAATGGGGGCACATTTTAGCCAAAGGGTCTGATTTTCCTTCTCGATCCGTTTGCAGCCTCAATGGGAAATGGAGAGGGGCTAAGAGTTCATTTATAGATTTGCATGGAATGTTACATTTTAAAGCAGTTTCCAATGACAAACTTTTGTTGGCTGAGAAATTATATGATGCACCCTAAACACTTTTGTGCATATGTATGGGAGTGTGAAGTTGAGTGCCATTTTATTCCCATGCATTAGAAGTTCAATACAAAAGGTCAGAATTGACAAATGCAATCTGACATCTTATATACTTACATATATTTCACTTAGGTCTGAACCACTTCTGAAAGTTAAAATTTAAATATTCCAAGTATACTTGGGGTGGGGAGTAGAAACCCTCAAAACTTAAGAGGTGCAGAGGCATCCCATTTGTGGAGCGATTCAAACTTTCCATTCCTTTATTATGTGTGCCTGATGTGAAACTCTTTAATGTTAAAAGTAAATAATGGTCTGTAGGTATAAGCACTCAGATTAGTGAGTTTAAATATTATTTTGTATTTGTAACCGCAGCCAGATTATTTGATAACGCCTGTCTCTGTCTATTATCAGAGACCATTTGGAGTGCTTTTTTACTTTACAAAGGTTTTGTTCCATGAGAGGAGGTTGATGTTTTAAAATATGATAACAAGTTTACTAGACTTCAGTTTCACATATAAAAAATGGTTGTTGTCGATGAGAACAGAGTATGCTTACAGGAGAAAGGCTTACTTAATGTTACCATCCAGATTGAGCTGCTTTAAAGCAGTGACAGATGAGTCTTTTTGCTGCTAGATAGGGAGTAGAGAGTGTCCTCTGTTGAAAGGGAATTGTTTTATTTATCTGCCCTGGTTGTAATTCACCTGCGTATTTATTGAAAGTATCATATTTAGCTGCATTTTTTTCTGGGTGCAAGGGGGAGTGTTAGCACCCTTCCTACAATCCTTCCCTCCTATCAAGGCCCTATATTCCACTCTCCTATATGCGCACAATGACATCATAAGAATCAAACATGCAACCAGCTCTGCTGACTAGCAGAATAAAACTGACAGTTTCTAACCAGCCAGGAACTTCAGTTACCATGTCCTGCAGACTTTTACTTTGCAGTATCTCTTAAATCTGCCCCCTCGTTTCCATCTCCAATACCACCCTGCCAGTCCAAGCTCTTATCAACGCATGGCCGAACTAACTGCTCGTCCACCTAATGCAGTTCATTCTGCACAGAGCCTCCCAATGGACTTTCCTAATATGGTGTTTTACTGCTCAAAGCACCACCAGGGTTCCTCACTGCCTGCTGAAAAAGTGCCAGCTTCTCAGTCCGGCATTTAATCTCTTACAATATGGCTCCAGGCGACCACCCATTCATTAGTAAAAGCATTAGGGAGCCTTCCCGGTGCACATTGATAGGTGCTGGGGACATAGTGGCAATGAGGGAGATGTATAGTTTATGAGGAAATTATTTATTGACAGTTATATAAAGTGCTACAAAGGAGAAGCATGGTGTATTAGGGTTCTCCAGAGAAGGGGGTATATATATATATATATATATATATGGGGGGGGAGAGATTTATTTTATTTTAAGGAACTGGCTCACATAATTGTAGGGGCTGACAAGTCTGAAATCCGAAGAGCAGGCTTCTAGGCTGGAAACTCAGCAGGAGGTGACCTTGTAGTCTTGAGACAGAATTTCTTTCTCTCTCTGAGACCTCAGTTTTTGCTCTAAGAGCCTTTAGCTGTTTGGGTGAGGCCCACCCATATCAGCAAGGGTAATCTCCTCTACTTAAAGTCAACTGACGTAGATATCAACCACAAAACACCTTCACAGCAACACCTAGAATGGTATTTGATTAAATGACTGGGTACTACTAGAGCCTCACCAGGTTGACACATAAAATTAACCATCACGGGTTGTGTGCTTGGGCAGTGGGTTCCAGGAACGTGAGGAATCACAGAAAGCTAGCTCAACTCTGAAAGATGATCTGAAGTGTGAGTAAAACTTGATGGAGTAAGATTGGGGGGTGGGGTGGGGGTGGGTGAGTGAAGGGTGAGAATCCATGGTGGGACAGTTTGTGTGAAGGAATTAGATACATGTTTGAGGAATTAAAAGAAAGCCCTGCAGAGAGTAAGGCGGTGAAGGGCAGGAGAGAGGATGGGAAAAATTCTGGATTTTCTTCTACAGATATGGGAAACTTTGAGTGGGGAAGTGACGTGACCAGATCTGGGTTTTTTGTTTTGTTTTGTTTTGTTTTTAAGGTACTAGGGATTGATCCTGGGACTTTGTATGTGGGAAGCTGGTGCTCATCTACTGAGCCACATGAGCTTCCCTGAGTTGTTTTTTTTTATTTTTTTTTAAATTAAAAATTTTTTTTTAAATTCTTGAAATCTTCTCCCCTAGTGTGAATGTTTTTTTTAAAAAACAATTTATTGAAGTATATCATTCATACATGAACATACATAAACTATAAGTGTTCAATAAACATCATGATCTTACAAAACAAACATGCATAACATCATACAGGGCTCCCACACATCACCCCCCCACAAACACCCTACATTGTTGTGAAACATTTGTTAACAAATCATGAAAGAGCATCGTCAAAGTATTACTACTAACTATAGTCCGTATCTTACTCCTCTATACATGTTTTAAGGATTTATTTATTTATTTGTTTACTTTTATCCATTTTTACCATCCCCCCCACCCCCTGTTTTTGCTGTTTCTGTGTCCATTCACTGGGCAACTCCCTGTGTCCGTTTCCTGCCCTCTCTTCTCATCCTTCTCCTCCTGTCTTCACTGGGATTCCAGCCTCGGAATCTTCGATGTGGGAGAGAGGCGTCCTACCGCCTGCGTCACCTTAGTTCCTGGTTTTTCGGTGAGTCTCGTGTTGGCTCTCCCTTGTGTCACTCTCCTGTTACATCATCATCTTGCTGTGTGGCTCGCAGGGCCTGATGGCTTGCCCGCTTGCAGAGCCTGACGGCACGCCCACTCGCGGGGCCTGGTGGCTCACCCGCGCACGGGGCCTAGTGGCCCACATGCCTTCTATATTTTTCTTTTTTTTCTTTTTACTGGGAGGTCCCAGGGATCGAACCCAGATCTCTCCATATGGGAGACGGACACCCAACCACGCAAGCCACATCTGTTCCCCTGCTATATCTCTTAAGGTTGACCAAAGATACTCAAAGTTACAGTCTTTTCCCATACAGGATGATCATATAATAAATCAGGCTTAGTTTATCACCAGCATTCTAAAAACCAGACCTGGGGAGAAAAACTAGGTCTGGGGACACATGCATGGTTTCTAATACAGCAAATGTTTAGCCTACCCTGATTATCACAAAATCAGGTCAGTTTTGGTTTGTTTTTGCTTGTTGTTTGTTTTTGTTTTTAGGAGGCACCGGGAACCAAGCCCGGGACCTCCCATGTGGGAAGCAGGCGCTCAACCGCTTAAGCCACATCTGTTCCCCAGATCTGGGTGTTTTTGAGGTCACTCTGTCTGTTAAAAGTTCTGGAGACAGGCCTAGATGCATGCAGGAGACCAATTAGGAAGCTCTTTCAAAAGCCCATGCAAGAGACCACAGTTGCTTGGTCTAAGGTGGTAACAGTATAGAGCAGGGGCTCTTAACCAGCAGTCCATGGACCCCCAAGGGGTCTGTGGAAAGATGTCAGGGGTTCTGTGAGCTTGAATTGAAAATTAAAAAAAAAAAATTATTCTTGTGGGGACGTGTTGGTGTGGGTGTGATATATTTATTAAATAATACACAGTATAGTGTGGACTTAGTATGACTTTTATTTTGATGTAGCATTTTCTGAGTGCAGTGGATAACTGCCTGTGAAAGGTTGGTAAGGATGGTGGAGATGGTTTTATGATGCCGTGGGAAAACTCGAATTTCTAAACGTTTGCCGAAAATGACCGTTTGAACAGATGTTGGACCACATTAGATTATCAGCTATTGAAATTATGGGAAAGTTGTAAAACATAATTTTGAATAATCCTAAAATTTAAGTTAAAGACATGCTGATGTTGAGTGTCATAAAAGTATCTGCCTTTACATTCTGAGAAGGGGTCCATGCTTTTCATCTGACTGGCAAAGGGGTCTGTGGAGCAAAAAAGGTTAAGAACCCCCTGGTATAGAGGGAGAGCAGTCAGATTTGAGACTTGGGGGTGGACTGGATACGATTTGGTGGTCGTTTGGACTTGTAAGTAAGAGAGTGGGAGGATGACTGCTGGGTTTCTTGCTAGTACAAGTTGGAGTGGTGGTGACAGTCCCCAAAATAGGGACTGCTGGAGGAAGACCAGATCTGGGGAGAAATATTATGAATTTAGTTTTGCTTTTTGGAAACAAAATAAATTGAGAGGTAAGACTGCATAGTGGTTAAAAGCATGGCCTCTGGAGCCAGATTGTTTCTTACCAGCTGTGTGACCTTGGGAAAGTTACTTAACCTCTCTGTGCCTTAGTTTCTTCATCTGGAAATTGGGGATGATAACAATAGTACTGACCTCATAAGATTCCTTTGAAGACTAAATGAGTTCAACATATGCGAAGAAGTTAGATTGGTGTTTGGAACATAATGAGTACTATTTAAGTGTTAGCTGTCATTATTATTTATAAACAAGTCCAAAGTTTGAAGGAGAGAGAGGTCTGGGCTACTTACATAAACTTGGGGCTTGTTCATAAATGGTAACTGAAGCTGTGCATGAGGATGCAGCTGTTCGGGGAGTCTGTACAGAGTAAGGAAGGAAAAGGGCCTACTATAAGGTCTCAAGGAACTCCAAGGGTGGCTTGAAGAAGATGAGTCGGCCGAGGTTCCTGAATAGGGGGGAGAGAGAGAGGGAGGGAGAGAGAGAGGGAGAGGGAGAGGAGAAATGCAGAAGCAAAGAGAAGAGAGTGCTTTGGGAGTCATCATCAGCATCAAATGCTGAGGGAGTGGGTGTAGCTCAGTGGTTGAACACCTGTTTCCCATGTACGAGGTCCTGGGTTCAATCCCTGGTACCTCCTAAAAAAATGCTGCTGAGACTACTGAATAAGAGTGAAAATGTCCTCTGGATTTGGCAAGGCATAGAAAATTTTTATAAGTTGAAACCAATTTGAAGAGTGAGGAAAGATGGAGACATTAACTGGCAACAAATCATATGGGAAGTTTGGCTTTTCAGAGAATGAGACTTCAGTCAGGAACATAGGGCTACCTCTTGGCTAATTGTGGGCTAATCTATAAGGATTGGCCCTAAAGAGAGTCTAGATCTCCTTTTGGTTGCAATGCAGAAAGCTGTAACTCCCTTGGTAATGGCCTTCTCTAGGATGGAGAAGTTAGCATCAGAGGTCTCCTGTCCTCTGAGTTCCAGCAGTAGTGAAAATGGTCTCTGTTGGCTTGGTTGCTGCAGACTTCAGTGGTCTTAACTTCAGCAGTGGCCAATGAAAAGATCTTGCCATGTGGGGAAGATGATGATACACCAGGCATCCAGAGCATGCAGCTAAGCTATTGGAGAATGAGCTAGATGCCTGACTCAGAGAGAAAGTGGCCTTCCAGACTGAAGAGTGAACTTTGGGTCTGGAATCAAATGCTTATGTTTGGGAAGAGCACCCGTCTGCTCTGATAATGGGTTTGGAGGAGACCACAGGTCAAAGTAATACTTTAACAAATGTGTGTTCTATCACCTCGATTGGGGAAACCTGGGAGAGCAATCAGGTCTGTGTAGAAATAAATATTTTGTGGGAACATTCTATATTGGGGAAAACTTTCTTCTAATGTCTTCTTTGCCTGCAAGGTGTGAGTCTTCCAAATCACATGCTGTGACTTGCTGCTGATGGTGGAATGTAGATAGAGGTGAACTACTTTGGGTCGTCCTGCTGGTCATGATGTCCAGCCACTAGTAGGCTCTAGGCAGGCTGGATTCATAACTGTGTAAGGTCATTGGATCTTATATGGGAGAAATTAGCTGAGATTAATGGTATTTATTTTCTATAGTTTTTTTTTTCCCCCATTGAAGACTACACCTTTTATGAGAGAAAGAAGCAAGTAATAGAAAACAAAAAAATATATACATTAGCCTTTTCAACTTTCATGGATGTTTATGGGGAAAATTTGGTGGACGTTGGTTAGTCTAGATGTCATTGAACATACCTTCTTACACTGAGGTTCTGTAACTGTCATGGAGGTTAATATTCAATCCATTCAAATGCCTATACTTTTTATGTCCATATTGCAACCAGGTGAGTTGCTATTTGGAAGGATGATGGAAAGACACCATTAAGGCCCATTCTCAGGTATGTTCTCTTCATGGTTGCAAGATGATTATGGCAGTTCTTGGTATCTCATCCAGACATAACAAAAGAGGAACTGTTTCTCCTATGCTTATTCTGTTAGTGAAACATCCTTCCTTTGGAGCATTCCAAGAGATTTCCCTATGCATCTCACTGTCTAGGAATATATCACATGGCTATGCACATATATTCAATCACTGGCAAGCATGGTGGAACCACAGTATTTAGCTTTAACCAGTCCTAACTCACCCCCACGGTTGGGGTGTACTCTCTTTCTCTGAAGTACATGGCTTTGCAGAGAAGGTTGATATTCAAACAAAACTGGGGTTATGCCAGGAGGGAAAAAAGATGGATTTGGGGTTATCAGACAATAGAATCTGCCATTCTTAGTAGAGAAAGAGTGTGCACTAATAGATAGGAAAGGTTTTAAAACAAACATCTTCAGTAAGGTTTTCTAACTTGAGCCCTCCATTTATTTCTCAAATATTCTAGGTAATTGAGGGTTCTGCTTTACCTTTTGTTAGAGTTTTTACCACTCAGCAGAGGACTGGGCCATTTCCACAGTGTCTTCTTGGATACTTCTCAGAGGGAATCTGTAGCAGTTCTTTCTTTCTTCAGACACATATACAAGAAGCTTTCATAGAACCATGGTTGGGTGGGTGGGTGGGGGAACTATGGGTAAGATTTTATGGGACTTAATCATACCATGGTGGAATAAAGGGGACTGTAGATTCTTTGCCCCTACTCTCTTTGAGAGGTAGAGTCTAATGGCCCACCTACTGAGTCTGGGCTGGACTTTGGGGATTGCTTGACCAATTGAATGCAGTGAAAATGACGTTCTGGGACTTCTGAGACTAGGTTATAAGAAATCTTGCAGCTTCCTCCCAGACTTCTTGGAATACTCACTCTTGGAATCTAGACACTATTTTGTGAAGAAATCCAGGCATTCCATGGAAAGGCCCCTGTGAAGAAGAACCAAAGGCCCCTGGATTATAATGCTGGCTGAGTTCCCAGTGGACAGCCAGTGACAACTTGCCGAGCATGTGAAGGAGCCATCTTGGAAGTAGATCTTCCAGTGCCAGCTGAGCCTTGTTGGCTGATGCCGTATGGAGCAGAGATGAGCTGTTTCCTCCAAGCTCTACCCAAATTGCAGATTCATGAGCAAAATTAATTATTGTTGTTTTAAGCTACTACATTTTGGAGTAGTTTGTTATTCAGCAATAGAAAACCAGAAGACAAGAGGAAGACTGCAAGAATTCTAGGTGGATGCTTCAGAAACCAATAGGCTGTTGGGCTTTTGACTAATCACCTTATCCCCAGCACAGCTCAAAAATGCTTATCGAGTGCATATCAAATATATGGCCATTTCTCACTTGCTGCCTTCACAATAGCCAAGGAATGAGAAGAAACTTTTAGGCTATTCTTTTCTAGGAATATGCTTTCAAGCTTTGGTCCTTTTTGTTTTTTTGGAACATCCAGAAAAATCCTAGATGCAAAAGTTGAAAGGGAGCTTGTGCAATTCGTCACCGTGCCCCGGGGTTACATGGCACTTCATTTGTAGGCTTTCCAAGTTGGTTTTATTGCCTCTTTAACTTTTCTCTTGAAACTCTCAAGAGAAGGAAAGCATCAACATCAGTTTTTGTGACAAGTGAGTCATTGATATTAATCAAGAAGATGGTGAAAAGAAATATTCCCTCGATTTAGAATAAATAAGGATTTTAATCTATTTTTTCCTTAAATTTACTTATTTCCACATTTTATGAAATAAAGTCTCCTGTATTTTAAAATGATTTTCCAATGGATGAAGAATTTCCATTTCTTCCACCAGGATTTTTACAACAGCTCAGACAGCAGAGTACAGCCCTCACCTTGGAAAGAATAGTGAACACCTCAGTGGTCAGCTGTTGCCAGGTTTCCGTGTTAGAGATGCTCCCTTGGGTGGCCAGGCTCATCAGAAACCGGAGAGACGAATGTTAGGGATGTGTTTGCTATCTGCCTGGGCATCGCTTTCAAGCGCCTAGGTATACAGTGTTCACTACAGAGATGCCTGGACTCTTCAGATTTAGCTTATATATGGAGGACATTTTCCTTCAAGGAGAAAGTTGTGAACAGTGAATTCTCTGCATAAGAGTTGTTTTCATTCTGCCACATTATGTCTTTGGTTCCAAGATCATGAATTTTCTAGTCAGGGAGCCAGATGGAGCTTATTGTAAATGAATTAGAGTTGAAGAAGAAGTGTTAATTCACACAGATAGGTAGGCTTCAAAAATCTTTCTAGCTGTACTCACAGCCCATGTTTTGTACTTAATGCAGTCAAAGATGTTAGATAGTCTGATGTGAATCTTTAAACCATCAGGATGAACTAGAACAGAGAGTGTGTGTTCTAAGAACAATAGCTTTACAGGGTAAACCAGAGAATTCCCTCCTAAAAGCCAATGTAGAAACTCTCTTGTTGTAATACAGTGTTTTCAAAGATAGCCTTCAAACCATTTGCACCAGAAGTACTGGTCCTTCTGAATCAGAACAAGTGGGGCAGGAATCTGCTTTTCTACTATGCTTCTCTGGTTGTTTAAAATGTCTGACACCTCCTGCTCCTGCAACAAGACAGATGATTTTTTAACAACTTCAGAGGTAAAAAGAGCCTCCAGGAGACACTGAGGGATGAATAGCCAACCTTGCACTGCCCTAGAAGCAAACTTGTCAGGAAGTGGAGTCTGCAGAGAGGCCTCTGGGACTACGTAAGTGATATTTGATGGTCCTAGAATTAGAATTTTGAAAATTTGTATCTACCGTTTCCTATTTAAATTTCTACCGATGATGTTCTTGTGCAGAAAAGTTTCTAGGCATTTTCATAATATTGCATTACCATGGACCCTGTCTAACCTGGGGGTGAGAAATCAAAGAGGA